>JANTPZ010083559.1:0-31853 GCA_025593235.1 Vachellia pachyceras | reverse complement strand
AGGTCAATGGCAGAAAGGAAAACTTATTGGACGGGGCACTTTTGGAAGTGTTTATCATGCAACAAACCTGTATGCAATTTGTTCGATTATTATGTTTCCTAGTGTCTACTGATAGGCTCTCATTTGCTTCAGATCAAATTTTTCTAGTTTACTCATGTGTTTTCTCATTCATATAAAAGAGAGACCGGTGCTTCATGTGCAATGAAGGAGGTGGACCTCATTCTCGATGACCCTAACTCTGCCAACTGTATAAAGCAACTAGAGCAGGTTATTCTCCACGTCTTCTAATTTATTTTGTACAGAAACTTGACTCCCTTTATTGGAGAAAATAACAGATACAACTTTTTTTTTGTGGCTGCCAATTGACATTTATTGGAAATCAGTAATTATGTTGAAGGTCAATAATTATTGGGCACAGTTTTTATTAGCCTTAGCCCAGAATATTTTTTCTAAGTAGTGTTGGAGCTAAATTATTGCAACCAATTGCCCTGTTGATGGAGTTTATATAGAAGTTTGAATTCTTTTATTTTTTTCCTTCTTTGTGCCATAACATCTTTAATATTTGCTCATAGGAAGGTATTTAGGGTGGTGTTTTCTTTCTTATTGTCTCAGGAAATCAAGATTCTTGGTCAACTACAGCATCCAAATATTGTGCAGTATTATGGCAGTGAAATAGTGAGTTATTCACGGGCTCTTTTTTCACATACATTCATATAGCATGATTAAAAGCTTAAGGGCCTTTTCGATTTGGAATTAGATCTAAAATTTATATACCTTTTTGTTTACAGATTGGTGATTACTTGTGCATATATATGGAGTTTGTTCATCCAGGGTCGATCGATAAATTTGTGCGGGCAAATGGTGAAGCGATGACAGAGTCTGTAGTTCGCAATTTTACTCGGCACATTCTCTCAGGGTTGGCTTACCTGCATAGTACCAAAACCATCCACAGGTGATTGTAATGCTTGATGGAAGGAATTAGCATAACTGATTCAAACTTTCTGAATGGTTACCAATGTTGTCCCAAGATCTATTATTTGATGTGAGGAACATCCTAATTCCAGAAAAGACTGTAAAAATCTAACTCCTAAAAATATATCACGTGTTTGTGGAATGGATTGACATTTCCACCAATACACACATGCATTACGCGGAACTTGCTCTCTTGTTTAGTGTAGCCAGTTTTTGGAAAAAGGCATTCTTCTGTTTGGATTTCTCTACAATATAGTGTATTTGGCATTGATGTATTTTGCTGATGTTCAGTAGAATGGATGGTTTTTCTCCTCAGGGACATCAAAGGAGCAAACTTACTTGTTGATGCATCTGGCACTGTCAAGCTTGCTGATTTTGGAATGGCAAAAGTTGTGAGTGTTATGACTTCTTAGTTCTAAACTCATTTAAACCATGTGTTCACACACTTGCAATGGTTTAGATGGGCAAATAGATGGTCTGTCAATCCAGATTTATAATCCTTTAACTTGTTAATTTTTCTTTATTAGCTGTTTATATTATATTTTTATTGAAGGCAGCATTCTCTTTCTTTCATTCATTCTTTTTTTGTTTTTCCCAGTCTTTGTATCTGAGTAATTTTCTCTTTCCAGTTAACAGGGAAATCATATGACCTTTCTTTAAAGGGCAGTCCATACTGGATGGCTCCTGAGGTATTTGATTGCTTGTATCATCTTAGATTTTGTTTTAGATGGCTGAGGTATGTCTTTTACTTACCCTGATCTGTTCGATAAAGGTCATGAGGGCTGCCATGATGAAAGATGACAATCCTGACCTTGCCTACGCTGTTGATATCTGGAGCTTAGGTTGCACTATAATAGAGATGCTGACAGGAAAACCTCCCTGGAGTGACTTTGAAGGGGTAAGTACCTTAGCACCTTATTCTTGTCCAATTCATCTGTAATAAAGTTGTGTGCATATTTACTTAGTAGCATTGCTAGAATATTGATGAATTTAATCTTATCTATAACTGTATGGAAGAGTTTGCCATATTTACAAGGAGGAAAATATTTTGGTTCTTTCACTCTCAGCACTCCCCTTGTTGAGAAAATACGTGAAACAAGTATAATGCATGAATCAGACATCCTTTTGCGCTCGTATTGGTATAGTTTGATGTAGTCATTCTTGTTGACTAAAGACTGAAGAGGGCAATATTTATGCTATATATTTAATTTCTGCTTGCTTTAAGAATTAAGGTTAACTTTAAATTGACTAGAATCATAGTTCAAAAATTATGCTTGCTAAGCAATGATTTTTCTTCTCTCTCCGTCATCTACCCTTCTAGGTCAATTTAATTTATTCCATTATTATAAAGGTAAACTGTGCCGTTGGGTGGTCGGTCTTTGTTTAAACCATTTTGTAGATTTGGTTACCTCTTATGACTTCTGAGCAATTTGAACGCCCTTTGGATATTCTGATTATTTAATTGTTATCTTGTGCACTAGCTCATTTAATAACCTAGCTGTATTATGTACATCAGCCTCAAGCCATGTTCAAGGTATTGCACAAGTCGCCATCGATACCAGAAACATTATCTTCTGCAGGAAAGGATTTTCTTCAAAGATGTTTTGAAAGGGATCCTGCAAAACGACCATCAGCAGCAAGGCTTCTTGAGCACGCCTTTGTACAAAATTTGCATGATCAAGATGCTTTAGCTCGCCCACAGTTCTATCCTAGAGAAAACCCTGAAGTAAGTGCTAATTATATTCGCTTTACTCCGTAGTGGACCACGTACATGGTTCATGGTGGTCATAATGAATTATATCCCATTCTTTCTTGGGATGAACAGAAAAAGAGGAAGAAAAAGATGTGCCATGTTCGGTGCCCCCAGCGGAAGACATGACTAGCTGATATGTCGTCAAATTGTTTGTTCTCTGTAGGATAATTCACGAAGTCCCAAAGACACTCCTACACATAACCGTGATGCAATTCGAGCCTCTGTAGGCACACGGTTCATCAACAAAATCCAGAAATTAATCGGGTAACATTTTTTCTGTGTTGTTAAACTTTATACATCCCACTTGATCATATGGTCCGAGGTGCTTGATTGGGGTTCATTCTGTTTTTGTTCTGATTTTGACAGTGATTCTTCCCTACAATATAATGCTGAGGATTCTAAATATTCTGCATCTCATCACCATCCTTGCTCTCTGCCAGAAGTTAAAATTCCTCAGTCGTCCTTGAAACCCGCTGCCCTCAATTACGTTTCTGCTTCAAAGTCCAGCAACATGTCCCTCCCTGTAATGAGATTCATCACGCACCTTTGAAGCGACGATTCTTCCTTGCTGATTTCAATTTCCAAGTGTCTCCGGAAGCTTATTTACCTTTCACTGGAGGCTAAAATTTACAAGCTGCTCATTCATGGTCTCAGATATATCAATCTTAAAGAGCAATAGAAAGCGAAATATTCACTTCGACTTGTACCACCAATAAAAGTATTTGTACATAGTGAGTGACGACAATTTGACATGTAATTATTATTTTCTAGGCTAAGTTATTATTTTATTTCTTTCTAGTTTCCTGCCAACTTAAGTTTATTGCTTAAACTTGCGTTGGTTTTTACTTGTATTTTCATACTATATGTAACTATGATCTATTTAAACTACTTATAAACTGCATTTGACACAAAGGTTGTGATTCATTTTACGTTGTACTCCGAACTTCACTTACATCACGATGTTCGCCTGATTTGGTTTGCTAAAAATCATAACATGGAAATGGAAAATGTGGGTTTTCCAATGGTAGTGGACGTTTGGTTGGTAAAAGAGGCGGGAACTGATTTTTCAATATATTTGGAAAGATTGATTCCGATAAAAAACGATGGGAATTGATTTTTATTCACAGATGAAAAAATCTAAAAGATACATTTATCCGTATCTTGATCCTCTTTCTTCTTGTTTTGATCGTCGATGTGTTTGTGCTATCTTCTTCATCATTGACATGAGCTTTGTGTGGTAAGCCGGTTTTGTCAACGAGTATGCTTACCGAGACAAAATTATTCTAACATAAACTACTTCGGAATCTGTGTCCATTTTTCCAATGGGCTATCCAAACGGACCCATGAGGTGGCTAATGATAGCTTTAAGCTACAACCGTTCTGAAATAAATTTATCAGAAAAAATGCTTTTCCACCACAATGATGAATCATGAAAAAAAAAAGATGAATCAAACAAGTTTCATCGCGAAGACATCATTTTCAGTTTGATTGAAAAACAAGGATGAAAAGAGTATTATTTTTCAAACTTTGATTGAATGTAGGTGATGGATACACCATGGTTAATAGAAAATTTACTCAAATCTTACATAGCCATGAGTTATTTATCACATGAGGATATGATTAAACATGTAAAGAGAAATAAATTTGATTATGAATTGTTTCCTAACTATTACGTATTCATGAACTGCCTATAGTCAAAACTCTACATCCTCATGGTCTAGTGGAAGAACAAGATAAAGGAGAACAATGTCTTGCCTAAATATATTATTAATGCATGATGAAAAATGATTTTATATTTTTTTGTTATAAAGCATATGATTATTTTAAATATTTTTCCTACTTACCTTACCACCATTTTAACTTAGCAAAATATAAATTTTCCTATCATATTATTTTTCATTTTAGAACTTCAAAATTTTTCTCTCTCTCTTCCATTCATTTTCATTATCATCAATTCTTTCATCCAAACGTATTCTTGTATTTCATCTTTCCGTCAACACCGGTTCGTTGGACGAAATAATTTTAACCTGTCATTGATATAATACCTATTTTGCAGTTTTAATTGACTACAAATGGATTTTGTGCTGAAAATCGGAGGCAGTATATTAATTTCTGAGATCACTACTTTATAGACGACAGAGATAAAAGGACAATGCATCAATTATGAATATAGTTGATATTTTTTTTCCAACAATACCATAATTGCATTTAGAAACTATACCATAGGTCATTAGTTGAATTAATTTATTTTAAATGATTTTACACAGTTATATGAATATATAAAAAGAGTTTTATCTTAATTTATATGATTTTTATTTGCCTTTGGGTAGTACAAGCCTCATTTCTTGCACCCTTGTAAAATTTTGAAAAACTATAACTAAATTCACATATAAGAAAATAAAAATATACCCAAAAAACCAAGTAAATTGGGTTTCGGCCCACTGTGACATAAAGTGCCACCTAGCCCATCAACTGACTTGGTTCAGCGGTACGGTGGTCCAGTGAGTTTTGCCTCCATCATTAAAAATTTGAAAGATATATCTGCGATCTCACTGCTCCACAATGCAAATTTTCCTTCTTTTCGCACCTTTATTTTCCCACCTGAAATCTCTGGGGAGACAACTTCCTTTACTCAACAGAATTGTTTTTGCTAATTCAAGTTCAGCAGATGGGGGCGGAGCCTCAGTTTCCTAGAAGCTTAATTAACAGGGTCTACTCTCCATTGGCTGATGACATTCACTTCGCGGTCCCTATTTCCTCCTTGAGAACCAGTGAACTGGAACTGGTTGGGTTCTTTTCCTCAATTTTAAAGTTTGGCCGCGGTGGATTCTTAACTGCAGTGATTTCGATGTTCTTGTGTTTTCAAGGCTCCATTATATGTTTTTTCCTCTGATACTACATTAAATGAGTTATTTTTCTGCACCTTACTTTTAAATCAATCACAGGTACGGGGCGTTTTACGAATGTTACAAGGTTTTTCTGGCTCCCTGTTCTTTTGGGATCATGTTGGAAACATTTTTCGTGTCAAAAGTGGAATATACGTGACTCATCTGTCTCAGACAAGTCTTCACTCGCTCCTTGGTCAATTTATGCATGCTGCAACATGTTTGCAATTGGTGGAGATCACAATCAATAAAGTTGAAACTTCTGTCTCAAAACCCCCTCCCACTCTAAAGGCGCTTGTGTGCTCGGCTTCGGCCTGGCTTAAGGTTTGTTGACGACAATATAGAGGTGCTCTTCAATAAGTACTACTTTCTGCCCCCCCCTCTTTTTTTTTTTAATCCATTTGTGTCAAGCAGCGTTTGCGGAATGTTGCCTTGAAGGAGGAACTAGCCATGAGCAATGCTAATGGCACAACCATCCCAACCTTGTTACGTCTGGCGAGTTCTTTATCAAGGTTTGTTTTTGTTAAATTTATGAACTCTAAGAATCAGGATTATGTTATATATGTGTGTGTGTGTGCGCGCGCGCTAGCTTGTTCCCTGGGCCGTTATCTTCCTGGAATTTTTAAGCACTGTTGCTCGAGGTATTCGTCGTGTTTTCTTGGTGATTGAAGCCCTCCGCTCCCCCCGGGGCTCAGAGGGCGGCAACAAAAAAATTATTTTTTTTTCGAGGTTTACAGTGTTGTATCTTTCCTTATAAGATTCAAAAGCAACCTACAACTTGATGGTAACTGATCGCCATTTATTGATTTTAGTCTTTGTTCAGGTGCTGAGTACCTGTTGCAACTAGTACGTGGGACGATCCCCTCAGGATATTTTGAGATTGTTGAATCCATACCAGCAGCAGAGTTGGCTGTTCATGTACTCGACTATCTTTACAAGAAGCTTGATGAAATTTGTCTAGTGCAAGGTGGTGAGGTTGTGATTACTCGTCTAGCGGGACATTACATATTTATTGATTATTGATGTATTTCTCCTAGTTCATCTAGTCGTATGAAATTATGTTGATCTCAGGAGGAAGCTTATCATATGGCCCTTTATATGTTTGTTGGAAGCTTATTGCCATACATTGAGGGCCTTGATTCCTGGCTTTTTGAAGGAACACTTGATGACCCTTCTAATGAGGTAACCATTATTGAATTTCCTAATTTATTATCCTGGAGAGGAAAGAAGTTTTATTCACTTTTTTTAATCCTCAAAACCATCACAAAAATAATTCATATATTAGTTTAGACTTAAGCAACTGGTGTGTCCTTGAACTAATGTTGGATTTCAATAAATTTGGGCTTGGAAATACTTTCATACTTATGTATTTCTGCTGCTAGAGTTTTTTGGTGATACTTGCTGTGTTGATTCTTTTGTCTCATTGTCTCTCTTCAGATGTTCTTTTTTGCCAACAATGGTGTCTCAGTTGATGAGGCTGAGTTTTGGGAGAAGAGCTATTTACTGAGACTGCTGCACCATAGCAAACTAGATGCTGACTTACTTGAGTACCCTACCATAAATTCTGCTAGTGATTCTATGCCAATGCCAAGTGATAGGAAGGAAATGGGAAGGAGGGATTCTATTTCTTCATCTGACACAGTTAAAGGAAGAGAGCATAGCTTCAGAAACCATCAAGCTTGCCCTTTTTTTATGAAGGATTTAGCAAAGTCAATAGTTTCCGCCGGAAAATCGTTGCAGCTGAAGCGGCATGTTCCTATGAATTCCTTGGCAGTGTATAGTAAAGGAAGTGATTGTGTTATTGGAAGTACTAGAGATCTAGACAGTAATTTGTATGGCTCTCAGAGTATTTCTGGGCTAACCTTGTCTGAAGTGTTTTGTGTATCACTAGCAGGACTTATTGGTGATGGTGACCATGTCTATAAGTACTTTTTGCAAGATGACAGGTACAAATATGATGCTGCAACTTCTCTTGCATCGTATGCAAACAAGCAAGATGCAGAAAATGGAAGTAGTGAGAATTCACTAGTTTTGCCGTACTTGGAGAAAATTTGGTACAAGTTCTTGTCTGATACATTATTTCAGAAAAAATTGGCTGTTTTGTACCTGAAACAGAAAAACATAAATGATAATCATATAAAAGACCAAGAAGGGGCTAGAGATCTTGAACATGAAACGATTCTCTGGAGATCATGCATAGAAAATCCAGTAATCACTCCATGTCGAACAATCCTTGGAAAGAATAGGGCTACCTGGGAAACATTGAACTTATCTCGAAATTTCTACTTGCCTGGCTTAAATGATGAGATTCTGAGAAAGGCTATATTTGATGGGGATGCTAAAGCATTTTCAGATGGTGAAGGAACAAACTATACTTTTGGTTTTCAGTTTGGTGAATCTGAATATCTTCGTTCACAGTATGAAAGAAAACTTTTGGAAATGCTCTTTCCATTTCCTACCCTTCTGCCTTCATTTCAGGTACTACTGCTACTTCCAAGTAGGTAGTTCCCTGGCCAGCTTTATGACAAACTGAACTTGAATGGTTTTTGAACAGGATGACCTTCCTGTATCAGAGCTCTTACCTTTCCAAAGAAACAGCACTCTTCCATCTAGAGTTCTTCTTTGGATGCAAAATATTGACCTGCAAACTACTCCACTTCCTCTGGTTATTGTGCAGCACTGTCTAACAGCCTACATTCAAAAGCAGGCAAGTTTAATTAAAATAGCTGTTAAATCCAAAGTGACCGTACTATGATAATGCTCTGCATAGTAACTCATTTTGAACAAACAGGTGGATTATGTTGGAAGGCATATATTGTTTAAGTTAATGGATGAATGGAGATTGATAGATGAACTTGCAGTTCTGCGTGCTATTTACTTATTAGGTTCAGGTACTTGTTAATTGTTGTAAAACTTTAAGCTAGTTGCTGAATTTTCAGTCTGTTTCGTGTTTTGTTGAAGTCCTCTCAATTTCTGTCATCTGTGCTGATACCTTGCATGGATAAGGTGACTTGCTGCAACACTTTCTGACTGTCATTTTCAATAAACTGGATAAGGGAGAATCGTGGGATGATGATTTTGAGTTGAACACAATTTTACAGGTATTTTTTTTGGTGAACAGCTATTTGCTGCCTTGTGCATTGCTATTATTTTTTTTTTTGTTCTACGTTGAGGCCATATCTAGCATCAATGGGGATTTATCCTTTGGGGTTTGTCTAGACATTAAATTATATTAAACGTCATCCAAGGGTTCTAGTGTTTTTTAAGAACTTATTATCATTTTTGTGCTTAATATGTAATAGATCAAGTAATAAGTGTACTGTTTGATGAAGAGATTGCCAATATTGCATTTGCATGGTCCAAGGAGCTATCTAAAACTACATGAATTTTTATTCCTTTTATTATGTTATATGAAGAATCCTTCTATGAATATCAAATACAGGAATCAATCAGAAATTCTGCTGATCGCATGCTACTAAGTGCTCCAGATTCATTGGTAGTGTCAATAACAAAAAATCTCAGTGTTGACAGTGACGAGCAACCAGCCACTGTTAATGTTTCAACTCCCCATAAAAGTCGTGCTCATAGCTTTGGAATTGATGGCCTTGATATGCTGAAATTCACATATAAGGTTAACTTTAGCCTCTTTATTTTCTTAAACTTATTATTGTTCATTACCGTTATGAATTTCAACTTAAAAAATGAGTTAATAAGGAATTTAGGGTATATTGAAATTGGCAGGTCCCTTGGCCTCTTGAACTCATTGCCAATACAGAGGCAATTAAGAAGTATAACCAGGTATCTGGCCTTTTTTCGGTTCTTTTAACAGTTCAAATTACTATTTTTTGTTCTTGCATTATGGTTGGTTATTTCATATGTTAATTTGGTCCCCTTCCCCCTTTTTCCGTTGAAATTTAGGTGATGCGGTTTTTGTTGAAAGTCAAACGAGCAAAATCCGTACTTGATAAAGTGAGACGATGGATGTGGAAGGTGATTCTATACAGTTCTTCCCTCTTATCTGCAGTTCCATCATGTTTGACTCGTATAAATTTTTCTTGAGGATGACATTCTATTTTGTGTTTTACTAAATTTTGGACACCATCTTATAGGATCTGGGTTAAGAAGGGAAGTGTAGAGAGAGAGAAATTCTACCGAAGATAATAATGCTAGAATCTCAAAACACTACTTGCTTCTAACCAAAAGGAGAATTTCTAAATACAAGTTCAAATAAGTCTCAAGACCGCCCCATAATGCATCATGACTGCTATTTTCTGCACTTAAATTACAGCATAATAACTAATCATAAACTACCACACTAACTGCTAGAAACTTCTTATATTGGCTTAAAGGTAACCATTCCTATTTCCCACTTCGACACTTGCGCTTTTTCCCAGATTCCCACTACTTACTACCATCCCTGCTCTCTTTCTCCCTCTACTGAAAGTGGTCAAGAGTCGTGGAATCCTATCACCATCTGTGGTGTGGTGTATGTAACTTTTGGTGACCCTGTCTTGTTTTCACATTTTGCAGGGGAGGGGATCTACAACAAACAACAGCAAACGTCATTGGTTGGTGGAGCAGAAACTGCTCCAGTTTGTGGATGCTTTTCATCAATATGTAATGGATCGGGTAAGAAATTTACCTGCATGGACAGTTTTTAAGATAATTGGAAAGGAGGGTTGCCCATAAAGATGACTCATGCAAATTGGAAAGCACGTGTCTTTCCGCTCAACCCATGCACACTATTGTTGAGCCCGTGGTATTTGCTGTGTATGCATTTCCTCATAATCTACTTGTTAACGAAACATGTGTGTCTTACTTGTCAGTGCACTTTCTATGCAGGTATATCACAGTGCATGGCGGGAACTATGTGAAGGTATGACAGCAGCCAAATCTCTGGATGAAGTCATTGAAGTTCATGAGGCTTATGTGTTGTCAATGCAGCGGCAGTGCTTTGTGGTTCCTGATAAGCTGGTAATTTATTGTATCTCATTCCTTTTGGTGTTCATGTTATCCATACATGGACAGATCAAGTTTTGATCGGTATCTTATTGACATGGGTCATTTATGAATGCAGTGGGCTCTGATTGCCAGCCGCATTAACAGCATCCTTGGCTTAGCTTTAGATTTTTATAGCATACAACAAACCCTAGGCAGTGGTGGAGCTGTTTCTGCAATCAAGGCAAGGTGTGAGATGGAAGTAGATCGAATAGAGAAGCAGTTTGATGATTGCATTGCTTTCCTACTCAGGGTAAAAACGATTTACTCTATACTGTGATTGCTGACTTGTGGTCTCAGACTTACAATTTTTATGGACTCTGCGAAGACATGCTCATATGCATTGTTTGCCTGCCTAACAAATAATGTGCTATGATAAAGGTTGTTTAACACTAAGATGCTCTATAAAAGTACAAATTGTGGGATTAAAATATTGACTTCATTTCGTTGAGGTTACAGCATTACATTTTTACTTGGAAATTCATGTCTTTATGGAATATAGAACATTAGCTTTAGTAGACATCCAGTGTTAATGATATAATTCCTATCATGGTGTTGCAGGTCTTATCTTTCAAATTAAATGTGGGGAACTTTCCTCATTTGGCTGATTTAGTCACCAGAATTAACTACAACTACTTCTACATGTCTGTTAATGGAAATTTGAGGACTGGCTCCAGCTCTGGTAGTGTCAAATCAAGGTTAGGGAAGGCCTCAGAGAGAAATTAAGTTGGTCTGCCGTGATACTTCTCTGAATATAATTAGAGGTCTACGCTTGCCTTTATGTTGTGCAGTACTTTGAGAGAGAATCCACGTTATGCTTAGCTTGTTCCTTCATCTTTAGTGAAAAATGAAATGGAAGGCTGACCGACTCAATAAGGTGCCATCATCTTATTTTGTTTTTTTTAATGAGCATATCACAGTTTTTCGGAAAAAATTATCTTTTATTTTTGCCAACAAGAGAAAATGATATATTAAGCAAGAATACTACATAACAAACCACAAAAACAGCAAGACCCAGCTAAACAAGAAACAAAAACCACAAAACAAAAGCCCAAACATTACAACCCACCAGAGCCCAAAACACACATCCAAACTCAAACCCTAAAACAAAGACATAGACAAAGAGATAGATGAGTTGCCGCCGCCGATGCCATTGCTGGAATCAAAAGGACACATCAAAAGTGTTTTTGTGCTGTGGGTTCAAAGAACCTCTCCATCAAATCTCTCCAATGCACAAACCTTTCTGCTACAATGAGAGCAGATTTTCAAACTCCACACGGACTCCACCGTGAGGAAAGAAACACCGTCGTCAACACCGCCAGCTTCTCATCAGTCTCGACACAAAACGACCAACACCACCTTTTCAACCTCAAACCACCAGCACTAAAGGGAAAAACTAAAGACAAGAGCCCAAACCAAACCCAAAAAAACCAAGATTCCAAACCAGATCTGAAGCAAAAGCAAGAGGACTAAGCAGCTCCCAAAATCTTGCAGCCGACAAACCCCCTGGCACCAAGAATCTGAAGTCTCCACCTAGCCTCCACCTTCCCTTCAGCTTCGCATCTGAGCCCCCGACCTCTTCTCTCGATTCGACTTCTCATCCCTCATCCATACCCCAAACAGCAAAGCAACCCCACGCAGAACACAACATAAAAGAATAGAAAACACTCCAACCACCACCGTCAAGCTGCACGACCTCCTCTCCAGCAAGGGCCGGAGAGGAAGGCGCCGGAACCCCGGAAAAAAATTATCTGTACGTTGCAATTGATATAAAATTTGCTTTATAGGAATATGTCAATAATGATTGGAATGATGACATTTTCATTATTTAAAAGCTGACAGTAGTCACAGTGCATATTGATGAATAAACATTTATATACCAAATACTAAGAAGCAATTTTTTTATTTCGCCGGAACAAAATTTTATCACTAAATTTGTTTCTACATATAAAAAACTCAAGTAATGAGTTTATTGTATATACTGTTAGACCGCACAACACACGGATTTATAGCTGGTTATTCTTTAAAGCGTGCTGAGTCTTTTTTGTCCTCCACAAATCTTCCTTGCCAGCGATCATCATCAAGTCGTCATGCTTCCATAATAGGAACTAGGAAGGAGGCTAGGGCTTGATTTTGACCTATTCGGCCTCGCAAATTAATTGCAAATTGCAATCACCATGCCTAGTATTTCGGAATGGATCTGAATCGGAGGGGTCCGGTTCACAGCATTGAATAAAAGAACTCACTCATAAGGGCCTACATAGACAGGCATGACATTGGCTGAACGCCGAACATCCAATTCAACCAACCCATAAATACTCGTCCCCTTACAGACCTATGATACAGACAAAAATCAGCACCTATTAAATTCCGATTCCACAGTCAGGAGTTTCGTTTTTGTCCAGTGGGTAGAGAAAGAGAAATTTCACCTGGTCAGGACTCAGGTCGGTGAGAGTGTGGACTGCTACTGCTTCGACGAGTGGGGAGCTACCTGCGATGCGACTGGAACTGGAGGAGGACCGGAGTTGGAGGGAGCCAGCGAGGTTTCAATCGACGGAGGGAAAGGGAGGACCGGAGGACTGACTAGTGACTAGGAGTTTAGGAGCCGACTAGAACAGTGGAACAAGGGGAGGACGAGGATGAGTAAAAGTGGAAGCATAGCGGCACACAAGGGGCAAGGCTCTCTCTAACGCCTTTTCAGTAACAATGAGAGGAACAAGCAGAGAAAGATAGAGAGGGAGTGAGAGAAATGGCATTGGAATTCGAGCAAGTGAGAGGGAGATGGGGGAGTAGAGGTAGAGCACACGAAGGAGAGAGGTGGAGACAGATGGTGCAACAAAAAGAGTGAAAGAGACAAGATGGATGGTGTATTAAGAAGAGTGAAAGAGACAAGTGAGATCGATAAGAAGAGTGAAAGAGACAAGTGAGATAGATAGGGTAGTAGGCTTACAGATGCAGTGTTTTTTTTAAAGGGCTAAACGGCGGGTATGAGCACCGTGTCCCGCTGCGTGTATGGGTTTCCCCGCCCTATTTTGGACCTGCTCATAACGAGTTCAACTTGGGTGGGTTTAAATGGGGTGAACTACTTCGTGTCGGGGCGGGTTCGAGTGTATGGGTGTTCTGGGCTTCTGGCTCTCCCCTGCCAATGGGATTGGGACAGAAGTAAATGGGAAACCTTTCTTCAACCGGGATTGTGGACGAAATCATGATGGTGGTGAACCCTCTGAGTGGTATGAATATGGATGGTATCTGATGGCAGAAGAATTCTGATGGAAACTTCGGTGTCAAATCAACTTACGCCATGTTGTATCATCGGCGGGCTTAGCCAAATGAGCCCTATTGGAAGGATCTAAGGCACTGTGGGGATTGCTCAAGGAGCTGAATTCTTAACGTGGCAAATGTTTCATGAGCGACTTTACACTAATGTGCTCAAAATATAATTAAAAGTGCAGAGTTTATGCCCTTTTGAGGGTGAGAGTGAGGAAAATATCATTAATATTCTGAGAGATTGTGAACAGGCAAGGAGAGTGTGGTCTTTTCTTACTAACCCTTTGTACTATACTTTTTTTTCTCTGGTAATATGCAGGAATAGCTAAAGTGGAATTCCCGTCATGTTCCAAGAAATAGCAGGATATCCAGATGACCATGGCAACAGGTATTCGGCACTGCCTGTTGGCTCATAGGCAAAGTCACTGTAGGAAAGCCTTTGATGGGATATGATATAAACCCCAAGGAATATTGCAAATACGTCTTCACCACCTTACAGAAGAGGTAGAACATGGTCGTTTTCGACACTTGATTTATCAGATCCCCAACCAAGCTGGAACTAAGTGGTGTCCTCCAGTGTTAGGCCTTGTATGTGTTGATGTCGTTGGGTTGTGTGTTAACTTGACAATGATCAAGCTGCTTGTGGAGGTGTACTCCAAGACAATGAGGGTAATTGGATATGTGGATATCAACAGAAGTAAGATGCATACCCAATCTGAACAATGTGAGGACGATAGTAGATCGACACTAAATACGGATATGGTTAAACCATGTACGAAAGAAGTGAGGGAGGTTGTGGGGTAGAGTTAAGCAGATTGAGGACGACGCTTTGAAGAGGGAGGAATGATGTTGCGCTTGGAGATCTGGAGTTGAGAGAAAGTAATATTTGAAGAATCAGGAAAAATTTAAAACAAAAAATTCGTATATATAATATTAAAAATGGTAATATATATTATATAAACATATCACGTCAAACCAAACTAATTGGTCGTTGGTCCAGGGGCTAGTTTGAAGATGGAGGAACCATGTTGCGTATGGAGTTCTAGAGTTGAGAGAAAGTAATATTTGAAGAATTAGGAAAAAAATTCAAAACAAAAAATTCATATATATAATATTAAAAAATGGTAATGTATACTGTATAAATTAAATATATCCGCTCAGACCAAACTAATTGGTCTAGGGGGTTAATCTAAAGTCTGCTTTGACCCGGACAACCAACCCAATCTAGTCAATCTAGATTAGTGTTTTGATACCAACGGCTGGTTGGATCAAGTGGTAAGCGGCTTGTTCCAGCTTAAGCAAGGTCTCGGGTTCGAGCCTTGTGTATGCAGCAGCCACCGTTGGGAGACTCACCCACCATACCAGGTGCGCGACGCGGGTCGGGTCCGGACGTAGTCAGAGTGAAGCTCCGGTGAACCGGGCGGGCAACCGAAAAAAAAAGATTAGTGTTTTGATTGGTTTCTTTTAGCCTTATATCGGATTGGATTGGGTGGGATTGAACCGGGTTATTTGCACTATCGGTTTTTTTTTCACAGCCCTAGTTTGTACTCCAGCAGAGAGTCTGTTGTTATTATGAAGCTTTTGTTTGCCTTTGAAATTAAAAAAAAATACGTGTCCTATCTTCTGGACTCTGGAGACCTTCAAGGTTCCGTTCTGTGGATAACTGCCGAACTTAGGACCAAAATTCACTCTTGCTTTCTAGATCATTTTCGTCTCCACTACCATTTGGGTTTATTTTATTGTTTATGATGAATGACCTAATCATCTAATCACTAAAATTCAACCACACCCATTGTGAAAATGTGGACTTGTTTGAGATTCTGCGGTGTTCCTGTTCGACTCCACTACCAGGCGATGTGAAACTTTCCGGGGTTTGTGCGTGTATATAAGCTCCTCGTCTCGGTAACCAGCCACCACAGCATCTCATTTCGTTTTTGTTAGCATTGATCGAGACGGAGCCGGAAATCAGAACAGAGGAGGAGATGAAGATGAGCGGGAAGGTGGGAGCAGTTTTGTTGGTAATGATCGCTTGCGCTGCGACAGATGGAATGAGCGAAGGCCGAAGCATTCTGGTGGGAGACTCTCAGGGATGGCGTGCCGGCACGAACTACACCCACTGGGCCATCCGAAATAGCCCCTTCCTCATTAACGACTCACTCGGTCTCTACTCTCCACTTTCTCCCAACCCATCACATTAATTAAACTCAGCTCACTTCATATCGCAGAAATTAATTTTTGTCATCTGCTTCTATTGTGTTCATTTGGTTGCAGTGTTCAAGTATCCTCAGCCGGGGAAGAAATTGAGTGCGGCTCCGAGCGTATACTTGATGCCGGACCTGTGGAGCTTTGTGACTTGCGATTTCAAGGCGGCGAAGTTTATGGGAACGCCGACGGAGGGAAGTGGGGAGGGTTTTGAGGTTCAGCTGAATCGGCGGGAGCCTTACTACTTTGCTTCTGCAGATGGCAATGGCTACGACTGCATTGCCGGCCTCACCAAGTTCGTCGCCACTCCCATGAATTAGGCGCCGCCCTCCTTTCTTTTCGTTTCCCAGTAACACAACCCAAACATTTCTTACTGATTCGAATAAGTTTCATGTCACCCATCTTGTGTTGAGCGAAGGCCTTTACTTGGTTGCTTTCGCCGAGCATGCTTCGTTTGTGGAGTTCCCAAACTATTCATACATGTAATCCTTGAACTTCAGTTGTGAAACTATTTGTTACCGGAGAGATATGATTAATGGCCCATTTGACGGAATTTTTAGAAAGTTTAAATGTATGTTTAACCGTATTTTTTTTAAAATAAGATAATTTTTTTATATATTCATTTTAATTTATGTAAAAATATTTTTTACCGCGTTCTCAAATGAGTTCAATTACTTGTTTTTCTCATGAGTTTTATATAATTTGTATATAATTTTCTAATGTTTTAAAATTTAGGTTTAACCTCTCTCATCAGGTAAAAAAATGTTTAACCTCTAATATTTTTTATAATGTACCCCTTACCGTTAATTTACAAATACTTTTTATGTAAATTGCCACCCAGATCATTCGAATTAGACAACATATATTTAATAATTGCCCTTTTTATCAATAAATTAATTTTATCGTAAGAATTTTTAAAAGAAAAATGTAAATTATACGTATAAATTAATTTGTTGATCAAGTTTTAATTCTTAATTAATTGGTGATTGTTTTGTATCGAGTAACATAAACACAGGAATAGGAAAAAAACATGTCTCCTTAACCTTTTTTTTTTGGTGATGAACATCTTCTCAACGTATGTTGATTGTACCATGATATGCATTCCAAGCATTCCAAACATCCCAAAAGCATAGATGGTCATTCTATAAATGGAGAATTAATGCGCTGTTATTATATTACCATATGGAATTTATAATTATGTTGGTATTATGAATTATCGTGTTGATAACTTCCTGAACCAAAAAAGAAAAACAATTGTTCTCCGATTTCGATTCAATGCATCAGTAATATTCATGCATTCAAAGCAAATCACTGTTCCATCCCAATTCACACTCGTTTCCCTTTTGTTTGGTGCGTTTGAATGCCATTTTCAAGCAAATCTCCAGTGTGAAGCGAATCATTCGCCCACGCAGTCCTCCGGTATTGAAGATCACAGCGTCCCTCAACAGGAAATAAATTCTGATTCAGTAGGCATTAATGACGCCTGAATATTAATTACTGCCAATTCAATCCTCATCAGGCGGGATTTAATTTGATAGATATCAGGCTCATTTGGTAACACGGTAAAGAAGTGATTTTATCATTTACGAGGTAAATATTTGAAAAATATTATCTCATGTTATAGCAAAACACTGTTGAACTAATTAATGTACCCGTCTGAAAACGCGGTAGACAAGTACTTTTATATGTGAATGAGATTATCTCGTTTTACAAAAAATACCGTTGAACGTGAGTTTGACTTCTGGATACGTTGTTCCAATTATTTATACTTTGTGTCAAAGATTTTTTCCTATTTTTTCTATCACTGTACTGGTGATAAAATTGGAAGGTGTGTCCTACCGTTTTGGGCAAGAGAGTGGGAGTAGATAAATTATAACCAACTACCGCAGTATCTCAGCTTGGTTTTATCATCGTTGATCGAGGAGGAGATGAAGATGAGTGTGAAGGTGGGAGCGATTTTGTTGTTAGTGATGACCTGCGTTGCGACAAAAGGAATGAGCCAAGCCAGACGCATTCTGGTGGGAGGCTCTCAAGGATGGAACCCCAACACCAACTACACCGAATGGGCCATCCAGAATAGCCCCTTCCACACTAACGACATACTCGGTCTCTACTCTCCGCTCTCCACCAACCCATCACATCAAACTCGGTTCACTTCATAATTCATGTAGCAAAATTGAGTTTTTGTTCTGCTTATGAATATTGTGTTTGTTTATGGTCGCAGTGTTCAAGTTTTCTCTGCCAGAGGGAAGTGCTGCTGCTCCGAGCGTGTACTTAATGCCCGACCAGTGGAGCTTCGTGGCTTGCAATTTCAAGGGGGCGAAGCTGATGGGAACACCGACGGAGGTAAGCGGCCCGAAGGGTGTAGAGGTTCAGCTGAATCGTCGGGAGCCTTACTATTTTGCTTCCTCCATCGCCAGTGGCTACGGCTGCCTTGAAGATCGCGCCAAGTTCGTCGCTACTCCCGTGAATTAGCCCCCCTCTTCGGTTTTCGCTTCCCAGAAACACAGCCTAAATTTCTCTTATTATATACGTATATCCATGTTGATTCCGATAAGTATAATCTCACCATCGTGTGTTGGTGGCTTTTACCTTAGATGTTTCTGTTAATCATGCTCCGTTCGTCCAGTAACCAAACTATGTATTCCTTCTCCTTCAATTATGAAACTATGAATTCTTAGAGATATATGATACTGGTGTTCCTTTTCCTTGCAAAAGCCAACACTAATCTCGAAAAGTAGTTCAAATTAAATCAGCTTTCGATAAATAGACTCTAAAGAAATGTTGCAAACGAGTTTTCTGAAATAAAAAAAAACGAAATAGCTTATAACTATTGACAGTTGACTTGTTTTGAACGTTTCCAAAAGTCAAACGTACGTTCAACAGTATTTTTTCTGTAAAATACGATAATCTCTTTCACATATTTACTTTGATCTGCGTAAAAGTGCTTCTCTACTGTGTTCCTAGACGATCACCGTTTCTTATTTTAGCTTTTCAAAAATGATAACTACAAATAAAGACGCCTCCTCATTTTGAAAATATTCCAGCAAATTATAGCTAGGCAAAGTTGTATCCTCGGTGAATCTGACTTCTGCCGGGAATTGGGACTATATTAAAATCAACCTTTCATCACGATCGAAGGACAAGAGCAGCTAAAGTAGAAGTTGATTTATAGGCGGGTTGGGGAATGCGGGGTAGAAATGCTTTTACGTAAATGGGTAAATATGTAAATGGGTTATCTTATTTTGCAGAAAAACGTTATTAAATGAATTTTTGAACTATTCAGAAGTGTTGTTAAAGAGGCAGTCATTACGGGTTGATGAGTTTGATGGAAGTTTGACGTTGAGAAGAATATAATATAACTGAATTACACATAGGCATAAGTGCATAACAAAGGACAAGAGACTCACTTCCGGTTTTGAATGAGTCCCAGCTATATTTATTAGCAAATGCATGAAAACGAAGACCGAGAAGAGTGGAAAGGAGGAAAATCATTTTACCAGCAGCACAAGGATTAGTGTGTGTGTGTGTGTGTAGCAATGGATTGGATCTAGTGAACTCTAACAAAGAAGATACTCAACTCAGGACCTTGGGCGTCATCAGGATTGATCATGTAGAAAGCTTCGGAATCCTTGGAACCAACCACCCTCTCAAATCTGGACCTTATGTACGTGATTTCCCCATCCCCGCTCTGTTCAGAGCTGGGAATAACCCCGGCTCCCATGGACACGCCTCTCAAATGCTGCATCACATTCGCCTCTTCCTCGTTCATCTGCTTCCTCCTTATTGAGTAACCCACTTTTCTTCCATTGCAATACACTCCCCACACGAACTCCTCCAACAGCTTCTTCCTGTGCGTCTTAGTCTCACTCTCCAGCGCGATCCTCACCATATCGGATACCATCTCTTTGTTCAGAGCACTGGTGAGCATGGGGAGCTCTATGAAGAACATGGGCATGCTATAGGGATCTTCTTGGATGGCCAGGCTGACTCTGCCTTTGCGGTGGCCGAATATGGTGGCTGTGGTGGAATTATCTTTCAGCATAGGCTTGCGGGGCCTGCCCAAAAGCGCCACCATCTTGCAGCCAGAGGTCAGCATGGGGAAGAGCTTCAACACTTTGAGGAGGCCACCGCCGGAGAATTTGCCGCTTCGCTTGCTATTATCATGGCCCGAGGCGGAGGTGTGGCGGAGCAGGTACGCTATTGCCGGGGTTTCCATGGGGTTGCAGCTGGGACTGGAGCGCACGGATGGCATTCTTGCACATTAAGGTTAGAATTGCATATGTTGGAGTAGTGAGCGAGATGATAATAGCAGTTTGTCGCTGACACGGCTCATAAAATAGATGGAGAATTAATACATATATACAGGGTTCTAGTTAGGAAGCTGTTGCTTGATTGGGATGGACGAGCAGCGAGTGGAAGAGAAGATTGGGTTAGAATGTGATGCGACGGAGTTAGTCAAGTGAGCAATGGGATAAGATAAGGGGAGGCTAGCTGGAGCACAACAGGTGATGGTGATAGTATGATCAGTGAAAAAGGAAACTGAGTTGGAGGAAAGGGCATGTGCGTGTCTGATGATAACATTAAGTTATAAGACAGCATCAACGTCAACTGCTTTTTTGCTTTTTCCAAGCCCTTTGCTCTCAATTATTATTATTATTCTAAGATGCAGCCCACCCTTCCCCCAAACATTAATTTCTTCATCCCCTGCTTCTGCTTCTCTCTTTAATTGCCTGCTTCCCTTTTTAATTTGTCAGGTCATATGTCCTTTTCACCAAGGCTCCCTCTGATGTTTTCCCAATTCATCATTCATTAAGCTCCACATTTTTTCTCTCTTTACTCTTTTCCATACATAGCAACATATATATGTGTGTGTGTGTGTTGTTGTTTCCATTCCAACATTGACGCCTTGTGCACGCAATACGTACACCTGCAGCATGCATATACACACGTGTGCGCGTGGCCCCTTGGTGAACATAATATCTTGCACGGTACTAGAAAATATTATGCATACGGCAGAACATTACCAGTACAAACGAGACAGCAGGTAGAAATAAATGATAGAATTCGTATTTGTTCGTGCTTACCAATAATGTCTGCAGCAGCTGCCTTTGCCGTCCCCTGTGGGACATCTCCGCGCCCATCTTTAGTACCGTGAGGGTTTGATTCCAATGGTAAAAGGGGTAAAAAAAACTATTTGGCTCTCCCCTGTTCTTCCTCTTGTCCTGCATCGCTGAGGCTCACCAAATTGATTCCCAGATTCCAGTGTATAGGATGTAATGAATTTTAAAGGGCCCCATTCTTTAGTGATTGCGCCTCATTCCTTTGCTTTGAACTGTAGTTAGTCTTCCTTCTGAGAGAAAGATCATCTCAAAGTTGGGCAATATTTCTGTTAAGTGCAAGTATCATTCATCCGATAATCATATTCCATGAACTGTTGTTCATTAATATCAGTAATTGATTGTGAATGCAAGGGAGGGAGGAGAATAGATTGGGGCCAGTAATTATTGAGGCAGTGATGGGATTGTATTGAATTTCTACTTTTCTTTTACCTTGGCTTAATGTGACAGCCTGATAAACTGGTGGATGCTTGTGGTTTATAAGGGAAGATATGTACATAACAAGAGCAGTGTTGGCTCTAAAGCATGCAGTGTTGTGGAGCGGGCGAGGAGATGATATGAGCAGACAGTTAGAGATAACGATGGGGGCTGCTTTCCCGCAAACTTTACTCACAGACCTCCAAAGGTGAATGGACAGCACTTGCGTCCTTTCCAAAAGGTCCGTCACAGACACTCTCATTCTAGCCTCAACAACTCTTGCCCGAACACAATTCACCTGTTCCATGAAAGAAACATCAACCGGAATGTCACTTCCACCCGGCGCGGATTCAGGACCCTGACTTATAGTGTGTAAACTATTTTTTAGAAGATAAATAAGACTTATTTTTAATGTCTTTTTAATAGAATTTGAACAAAAATTCAGTGGGTTCAAAATTAGCAAATGAATGGGTGCAAAATTAATCACATAATACTAATATATACCTAATTTTCTAGAAGTTAGGCGGTACATCTGCACCCGGTGGGGACCAAGTATGTCAGTCTATGCGTTCCACCTTCTGCACCTTGTATCCTCCTGTTCACAATATGTTACACCTTTATTTTTTTTCATACAAAGAAGTTTGGATAAGTTCGGTCATGGGGTTTACCAACGTCGTGACATACATCTAAGGATAAGATAACGCTTAGGGATATACTTACATATTGTCAACCAATAATGTCTTCACTTTGGCGGTGGAATTTGGATTCACAACCTTTGTGGTATGTGAACCAATTGCTTACAAAATGGACTGACATTTGCTGGCCTGGTTAAACTAATTTGGTTTCCTGCAGAAAAGTTTTTTCCCTTCCCCCTGAAGTGTATTTCTCAGTTTTACCCCGTGGAATGGGCCCAAGGCACATCCATAAATATATAACTGGAATGGGCTCGTTCAGATTGGAGCTGTATGTGTATGGCAGTTGCATTCTATAGTCTTACCTGTGTGGCCCATCAACTTGTTCCTACGATCCCCCAGAAAACATCGTATCGAACAAACTTCAGAAGACATCCCGCGACTCGGCTCAATTGATGAAAACCTCGTGTGCGAGAGGCAAAGTACTGCTGACAAAAAAAAAAAACATACGAGTTAGGTGTAACAGGAATGATTAATGGGCTTATTTGATAGAGTGATTGCAAAAATTAAACGTACGTTTAACAGTGTTTTTCCGTAAAATGAGATAATCTCATTCACATATTTACGTTCACTTACAAAAAAAATATTTCTTTATTGTATCTCAAATGGGCACAATATCTCATAGCTAAGAGAGCTAAGATCTGTTTGTTGCAAATTCCAATTTGAGTTAAAATTTACTTTATTTTTCACCAAAAAAAATTTACTTTATTTTTCATAGGTATTTCATACATTTAAATTTTTGTTAAAAGGTGCGTTGTCCGACATTTCTTTAAATAAAATTTGTTTACAGATTGAAAAAAAGAGAGAGATTAGTAAAAAAAAAACATAGATTCAAACCATTTTTATTTTTATCTCGACCCCAATATTCATGGTAGCAGCTGCCGCTTCCGGGAAGTTGACACTTGCCTAACATCAAGGGTACGTGACGTTTTCTTGTATTGTGTGGTTGCCGAGTGACGTTTTCTTGTAAATATATGAAAGAAATTTTACCTCAATTTATATAAACTAGTTTATTTTTATTAGAGAAGTTAAGATAATTAAATACATTAATTAAATATATTTATATTTATCATTTTTCTTTAAATTAATATAAAATTAATTATATATAAATAAATATTTTTAAGTAATATATTTAACTTCTTTTTTTTTATACAATATATTTAACTTCTTTATTTAATCGTCAATAAAAATCAACCGAATTTTACCAAGAGGTTCTCGGAGAATGGACAGCTTGTCATTTTTCATCTCATCTTATCAAATTTTTTATTGGTACCTGTCTGAGCAACCTCTTCCCTCTTGTTTTTTGAATACAGATCGATAACCTTAGCTTAGAACAGCAATACAACGGAACGTGCAGAGCGCATCAAAGTCTTAACTATCATCCTATGTTCACTACATCCTCCTGCTAGTGCTCACAATGGGGAGGAAGCTCGTACAAACAAAATTAACAGCCATCCTGTGAGTTAGTTTATCTAAAATGATGGGCTAATAAATTATTTTCTCTCGAAGCATGATTGATGATCATTTGTCACATCCCAACTAATAATAATCTCGTATCCTCAATAATGCGTCTGTTTGGAAACGCGGTAGAGAAGTACTTTTACGCAAGTCGAGATAAATATGTGGAGGAGATTATTTCGTTTTACGGAAAAATACTGTTGAACGTGCTTTTAGGAAGTAAATAAATTTTTCCAAACAAACATAATATCTTGGAAATAGCAACCTAGCTCTTCTCTGACGCTTGTGCACATCCATCCGAATGAAATATTAAACCAGAATATTATTTCATTTGATATATTCAGGACGACATGGACCCTCGATCATCCTCCAGTTTTCGTTCTTCCATATTTTACTTTAAAAACCTTTGCTTTCGTGGTCTCCGAACCTTGCCTTGACAATGCAACTCAGTAGGGATTTTCGGTTCGGTGCATATGAAGAACCTTGTAAACATATGACGAGGAAAACCACGATGGAGATGGCAACATGATAAGGTAACTGCATTTGTTGCGTATTACAAATCCTTGTCAACAACTCCGTTCAAATAAAAAAATTTAATTAAAATTAGTTAATAATCTTAACACTTTAAAATTATCCACAAAACTCATTCATTGAATAAGGTTGTTAGATTAACTAGTTGATTGTTCATTTAACTAGAGAACAGCGCAAAATTTACAGAAAAACTTCAATATTCCAGGCAAAAATACCTTGAGGGGGATCAAAGCTTGGGAGAGATAAACTCCCTCACGAATATCGACTCCATACAACATTTCTTCACGTTGTGTCGCTTTTTAATTTTTATTTCCGGTCTTAAGTTTTGCAGATGTAACAAGGATACACGAAAACATACTGCAAGAATTATTTTATAGGATTATATACCAAATTACTCACTTGATCCGGGCACGTACAGTTAGCAAGTAAAGGCTGGATCGGACCATGATCATTCTTGTATATAATTACAGTTACATGGATGTATAATCCAGTTTACCAAAGCTCAAACCCATGCCAGAAGCTAAAGTTTGGAATATCTGGACTATACTAACTAGGAAAAGATAGAAAGAGAGAGAGGGCGATCATCTATACAAAAATGAACAAGCAAGAGAACAAGTTTATCTATCGAGTGTGCGATCCCAATCCGGCAAGCCTGCCTAGAATGCCTTGTTTATAGGGCAAGAAAGTTTTCTTCTTCAAATCCTGGGACTTGGCTTTCTTGACGGCGTAGTGAAATTCATGGGACGAAATGGGTCCCTTTCTCGACGATCCAGTTGGGCTGTCTACTGCTGTGGACTTGACATCTTCAGGTTTCTTATATACATAGTATTTCCTCAGCGGATCTCTGCTGGAGCCTCGCCCTTCGGAGGCGCTCCGGAACAACAAGAAATCTCTTAGTTTCCATCTTCTGGAGCTCTTGGACGACGATGGAGATTCCTCTCTCGTGCCTTGACGTTGATGCTGTGCACGTCGCTGTTCATGTTCTTCTTCCCACGTATGCTGCGAAACCCTGCAAGGCGAGAGGGATCTGGCGCCTCTCCAACCTGAACTCGACGGAAATAACGCGGCCGGAGTCGTGTCTCTTCCCCGTATCTCTTCCGGCGGCTCTCTATTCGTTATCTGAGATGATAAGGCGTGGTCAACACCTTTGCCATCCCTGTTAGAGAGAAGTGGGCCTTCTGTAAGAGATGGGAAGTGGTCAGGCTTCAAGGGCCTGATCCTGCCGCCGTCAAACAGCTCCTCGGCTGTGAGAGACGCTGCATCTGATTCTTGACTAACTAGGAACGCAAAATCATCGTCGCCGTTGTCGGCATCCTGGTTGTGGTGGTCGGCTTTTTGGATGGAAGAAGCAGTAGAAGATGGAGCATCGTTTAGGGCGAAGAAGTCGTCCAAGTCAGGGTAGAGGTGAGGCGGAATTCTGGAGGGGCTGGAGGGAGCAGCAAAATGCGGAGGCCAAGAGGTGTTGCCGCCAAGCTCACTCGAAACCATCACTTCGATTTTTTGCGACGAAGATAATGTTTATGCTTTGTGGTCGAGAGCGAAAATACTTGTATACGATGAGAGTAGTAGTGGGAAAACGGGCCAGTCAGCGGGTTGCGGGCTGGTCCGTGCGGATTGGCGGTCCGCCAAACTTTTTTATTTTTTTTAAAAAAATAAAAAATAAATTCTTTTTCCTTTTTTACCTAATTTTTTTCTATAAAATTGCATATTTATGATATTCTCTTTCAAATTCTATGAATAAGTATTCAATAATTTCCTAAAAATAGAGTTTAATATTACTTTTCCCTTTGTAAAAAAATATTAGATGAAACAAATGTAAAAAATACATAAAATATATATTTTTTTCAAAAAAAATAAAAACGAGTTAGGCGGACTGGCCCTCCAACCCGCGGGCTGGTGGGTTGGGCCCGTTTTACCGGCACTAGATGGGAGCATTTATAAGGGGTGATAGTGGTAGGGACCAACGATCCAGTTCAATAAATTAAGATTAAGTGTTCGGCAGATCATTCGTTGACATTAGGAATTTATGGGAGCCGCCTTTTCACACTCTTCTTGTAATAAATAATTTCGGCTCATACTTTGAATATAATACATCTTTATTAATATTAAGTATTACATCTTATATTTAATATAAGAGTTGGTTAACTTTTCAGATGAGATTAAAAAATAAAATAAATTATTTAATTATAACATATACTTTAAAATAATTACGTACATCACTAAATTATGTATCAGTTTATAATATAAGGAAATTGGTTTAAAGATAAATAATAAATACATCAGTTAATTAACTTCTTTATTCTTTAAAAAATCAATTGGCTGTTATATTGAGGACATGATTGGTAAATACATTAGATTTCATTGTTCATGTTGCACTAAAAACATTAGATTTTGTATTTCCTTTTCCATGGTTGGTAACCCAAATTCCGTTTTAAATTGTTGCTTTACTAAAATTTACCCAAACAGTAGTATAAGATCTCATTCATTTATTGCATCACATCGAAAGTTTCTTATATTCAGCAAGGATGGGATCGGAGGAGCATTTGTGTTAGAGGATTTTTTTTTTTTGCTTGCTTGGTCAATAATAAGCGGGGCAGAGGGTTGACGGATTCAACTAAGATCATTTTCTTCAAGTAATTTCAATACGCTGCACCGTGCTTCTTAGAGGATTTTGTTCTAATTACACTGCAATTCAACCAAAAAGTGCATTGACAAACGAGGGCGGAGCGTTGAGCATGTTGGGTGTAATCTTTTTTAAAGAAAAATAGCAGATAATGCTTTCAGAAATAATTAAAAATATAGCATGTTCAGAAGTGTCAATTTTATTATAAAATGAGATGGACTTCATTTCTTTTGGAGCTCAGCTTAAAGGTAAATAATTAACAACGGTTAGATTAGTCTGCCCATTTCTGTCTCCACAACAGTGACCGCAGTGTTTCTTTCTTTCTTTCTTTCTTTAATGCAAAGCTTGAGAAAGGAAGTAAAAAGATACAAAAGTCAATTAGGGGTCATACCCCTAACAAAGGAACGATCAATGAGGAAATGTTCCATGCAACTAGGTGGTATATGCAAAAGAAAGTATGTCTGAGAGCTTCCTGGGTAGGTTTCCTTTACCAAAATATCAGCACACATCAAGCTTTCTTTAAGCACGTGATATACCTCCACATTCCATTCTCCATACAAAAGGTGATGAGTGGCCTCCACTTCATGATGGAAATGATGATCCGGTCCTTGATCCCTGAGTAGGATGTTAACCGCTTCAAGTGAATCCGAGCACACCTGGATGTCTTTTAGTTGCAAGAAGCGGCAAACTTTCAGCCCTATTTGGATTGCTAAGATCTCTGCTGCAGTTATTGTGACTTGTCCAACGCCTTATGGAACCCCATTATCCAGTAACCCTGATCATCCCTAATGAGCCCGGCACACGTAGCCTGGTGAAACGCCTGTATGAAAGCATCGACGTCCACCCTTACTACTCCACTAGGCGGCGGGGTCCAGTGCATATCCCTTCTAGATGCTCCCCGGAAAACCTGGTGAATAAGCCTTCCCTTGATTAGTAACCACAGCGTTTCTGAATAGCTTTGACTAACTCATCCAATGATGAGTGCAAATATTTATATTTTATTATTAAGTAATTTATTTAACTTTTAATCCCTTAGAAAAAGTCAATTCACTCATATATATTAATAATGATATATAATATATTTTTTTACATAAATGAAAAGACAAAAATTAAACCACGCATTATCATGTTTAATAGCGTGCAAGCAATTCATGGAAGTTGTTTTCCAATAATTCCACTTAAGGTTGAGCAGCAGGTGGGATATATGCTGACTTGATAATTAATCTATAGTCCGCCCGTTTATTTACTATTGATTCGGTTAACCAGTAACTTAGCACAAACCCATTTAAATTTGAAATAAATGGGATAGGTGAAACTCAACTGGGTTTCGGGTGGGTTATGGGTTAGTTACGTTTATTTTTTTTTTTAGAAAAACCTCCCACCGAAGCAAAAAAAAAAATATCAGGAGAATTAATGCTTTCAAGGACAAATATAGCATGGTCTATCTAAGAAATCTTAAGAATGAACTGGGCATGAAGCTGCTTTACTTCTTGAAAGCTTTGGCACATTTGAAGAGGAGAATGGTGGGAATCTTCTGACGAGTGCTTAGGATTAAATCTTTATGCTTAAAGAAAGATGAACGAGCGAGAGAGACAGACAATCATGTACTGTTCATATACGCTTGCTTGTTCTGCAGAAATCGGAGCATGAGTTCCTTACTCAGATATATAGCATTCTCAGATAACAGGCTTGTTTGGTTAACTCGTTTGGGCAACCAAAATCCATTTCTGCGTTTACCGAGACACAATTCCTCTCACATATTTACTTTAGAATCTACGTCCGTTCTCCCAACGGGCTATCCAAACAAGCCGAAGCATTCTTATCCACACACACAATATCCATTCACCTCAGATATTTTTGCTTCAGATTTCAATTCATGTCGCAGACGTCGATTGAGGAAGCCTGTTGGGATCTGTTGTGTTTGTGTGTACGCAGTTGGCCGTCAGCGTCGTCAACTTTTAGCGAGCGGCAACAACACCCTGGTCAAAACAGGTAAATTTTATATTGGGTTTGGGATCATTTACTCAACTCTAATTCCATTCCAGTTTGGTTTATGGCTTCATCCAGAATAAGTAAAACCAACTCGTGGCATATGCCTGGCCAGACTTGTTCAACAGAAGGCTTATAGAATTTGCGTGAGTAAAAAAAAAATACTAAATTCAAAGAAAGAGACGGCTGTGATATAATCCTGTAAGCTATGGAACGAAAAAAAAAAAAAAAAAATAGTTCTGTCGTCGCTTTGATAGGCATATGGAGGAGCACAGGGACAAATATAAACAACCTGTGATACTGGTAACGACCGTGGGTCATCCTTGTCACGACAGAAACAAGATGTGCCAAGTCAACTCATATAAAATAAAGGGAAATTAGAGAAAAGGATTTAGAATAAATGATATTTATTCTAAAGGATCATAAAAGTTGTAATTAATTCAAATGATTGAAAATAAAAATAAAAATTTAAAAATATTGAACTGCCCGTAACAAACTTTCTAAATTCTTCATGCATCATCTTTCACATTTTATTTTTAAAACTAATATAAAATTCAAATTTCATTGAATTAATAATTTTTAAAAATTTTAACAAGCTGCATAGATGTACATGGGACAAAATTATACTTTTTCAGTTTTTTTTTAAAATTATATACCTTTTTAAAAAACACATAATTTAATTAAAAATAAAATTATATAGTTTTATAAAATTCCATATATATTCTAATTTGTTATATAGTTTAAAGAAAAAGTTGAAGAAGTCTAAGGCTTTATAAGTCTAGAAAGTAAAATTAAAATTTAATCAATTTAAAATAATTCAAAAAAACTTTTATATGATTTATTCTTATTTTATGAGAAATTTATATGTGTTAAGAAATGCATATAAGGTTAATAAAATTTAAACAAATTAAACAATCTATTGTATTATAAAAAGATATAAAATGAATCTACCTTCCTATTTTTATGAAAATATTTTAATTGATATCAATGTTGATAATTTAAATGCGGCAACTTAATGCTATATTGATTAATTGAATGGTATATTGATTATATAAATAATATATTGATTATATAAATAAGGAAATTGATGAAAAATAAAAATTAACAAAAATAGGCATGATAATGTCACATCTAAATTATAGTTAGTTTTAATTTTAGCTATTTTTAAATTTAAATGTAGTGGCTAATGTAAAAGGTTTAGTTACTTGAAATCTAGTGATTTTAGATTTATATTTTGAGGTGTAGTTTTTTTTAAGTAATTACTGGCCGTTTGTAATAAATATTATTTTTTGTTCGTCCTTATTTTAATTTCCCCTGAAATAAAAGATAGTGGTCCCCGAAACGTACGATCGCATCAATGTGCCAATCCCCAAGGTAATAATAATGGCACCATTTGGCAACGCGGTGCTTCTACTCATAAGTACGTTTAACATTATTTTTTTGTAAAATGAGATAATTTTTTACATATATTTATTTCGATTTGTGTAAAAGTACTTTTTTACCGTATTGCTAAACAAATCCAATAACTGGCTTGTGGTCAAGAGGTTGGAGTCAAGTCAAGTCTTCTGATCAGCCCAATCCATCAGGATCTCTATCCCAGCTGTCAGCCCAAGAGTGGCATGCAGAGAGAACCTTAAGGCCCGCGAATGTCACAAACAAAATCCATCAGTTCCCGCCGTTTGCTTGGCATGAAAATTTTAGTGCTAAAAAAACGGGCTAACCCCTCAGCCCGCCTCAACCCGTGAGCTGAGCCCGTTTTCCCATGACTCGCATGATCATCATTGTTAGATTATATATAAATATGACAATCAAGCTTGTTTTTGAGATAACATCCACGCAAACATGCATACGTAATAACTAAAAATGTTTATTTATATATATAATTAGATTATATATCTATTTATAAATTAAATAAATTAATTTTAAAAAAGAATAAATTTTTTAAATAATATATTTATCTTCTTTAATTTCTTCAATAAAAATTAATTAGCCCTTGTAACAAATACAGTATTTGCTATTAATTCTATTCGATATTAATTGTTTTCTTAGGAAATATATCAAATACATTGATCCATGACTTGAAGAGGAAACCGCCGAGGGTACTTAAAAAACTGATTCGTGAATGATGACAGTGGCAGAGACAGAATTAGATGGTTGGTCCTTTTAAGAACACGGTTCATAAATCAATAAAAATATGTAAAGGAAATAAAAAAATACTATTAAATAAACTTTTATACCTTTCAAAAATTTTGTCAAATAGGACTGGTGACCGCTGGGTGACAAGGACGGATCAATGGGCTTCTTAAGTAACGTGAGCCACCACGGACAAGCCGAACCTCACTGTGCACGTGTCAATATATGATAACCAGAGACATTCGCGTAGGTCTTGCCTCGCCTGTGGGTAATATTCTTGGAACTTTCTGCCACCTTTGGAAAAATATTGTTCATGGCCTCGCGAATGGGGGGATATGGTACCATGTCATTATGTACAACCAAATTTTGCATCGCTACAACACATCCTCTCTTTCTCTCTCTCTCTCTGTGCTTCATAACGCTCAATGCAGTTATGGAGGATCACTCTATGGTACACAACGTAATCAGAGTTCAATCCAGGTCAAGATTAGTTTCTTGCAGAGTGATGAGATCTTCAAAAGGGGGACCATTAAATCTTTCAAGTGATGTCAATGATTCTTGAGCACCCATATGCTGACATGGAGTTCCCCAGTTCAGAATCCATTGGAAAGTAGCCAGGATTTTACGAAGCATAGACATTATTTACATTATTTATTCGTATAAAGTACATGGGCTGAAATCGCGAGGCCTAAGATGAATAAGATCAGGTACAGGGACACAGAAGCAAAATCATCATGTGCATATCAGGTATCTAAAAGGGAACTCATAAGGCAGAATTTGTACAAATTGAGAGAGGCGCTGGGTTTTTCTTTT
>JANTPZ010083558.1:0-25029 GCA_025593235.1 Vachellia pachyceras | reverse complement strand
CCTTGTTCTTCCAGTCTTGTTTCTGTGCTACAATTTTAGTTGATGGAACCTCGGAGTGGAAGAACCCCACAGTTCGCATTGGAGATTCCATCAGTAAGTAGTACCACGGCTAAACATTTCTCAGAAATAGATCGAGTTTTCTGGAACGTTGCTGAGCTTTTCTTTACTCAAAATAGCAACTATTAATGTTATTTTTACTCTGTTTTGATTTAGTTTTCAAGCACTGGCAGCACTACAATCTTTACATTTTCAAGAACCAGAAAGCCTTTGATCTCTGCAATTTCACTCAAGCCACTCTTCTCACCAAATCCAATGCAACCTCCTACATGGTGAGTCATCTGGGCATTTGAGAAACAACTTCAAAATCTTGTTTTTCCTGACAATTTCCATCCGGGTATTTCACAAATGGCTTCAAAATCTGGTTTTTCTTAGAAATCTCTATCTGGGTATTTCACAGATGGCTTCAAAATCTTTTTTTCTAGTGTTTTCTATCTGGGTATTTTCAAAATGACTTCAAAATCTATTCTTTCTCGGCATTTCTATTGCAAGTTATCGTTTTTCTCTTTCAATTTCTGACCAATTATATAATAATGTTCTTAGTGGCATCCATCGCGTCTTGGTTCCTTCTACTTCACCTTCAACGACGGGTCGTTTAAAGCATGTCAAGCTTCTCTAAAACTAGACATAAAGGTCTCGCCAGCAATGCCGCCGGAGAATTCTCCGACGGGAGCTCCCGCTCTGTCTCCGGCCTCCGGTGGCGGGTCAGTAGCATCATCCCCCGCATTCCCATGGCCCCTCCGCCCTAGTCAAGCAGATTCACCCGGTCCGGCACCGGCCGGAAGTTCTACGGCAACATTTCCGTTAGTACCTACCAATGGAGGAGTAAACGGCATGCCGTTTATCAACAGTAACCCTGCGGGCTGGTGAAGTGGACTCTGCCATCATAAGGCCTCTTCCCACCTCAGGCCAAGAGAGACAGGTGCCATTCCTCTCTGTCTCTCTTCTCTTTCGTTTTTTTATTACCTCTGTCTCTCTTTTCTTTAATTACAAATTCAATGTTTTTGTACTATTCTTATTTTGTATTCTTCCCTAAGATGTTTCATTTTTAGCCATGTACCCAGAGAAGGGGAAAATTCTGCACTTCTCTTGGGGGGAGAGGAATTTACACTCATTCCTTGCTTTTTTTTTTCTCCTTGAAAAACATTTTGACTAATATTCAGTTGCAATTTTTTTAAAATTTAATTTTTAAAAAATAAAAAAAAACTTACATAAGTTAGATCGTCAAACATGACTAGATTCTTAGTATTTAGTAGATGTCAAAAATACTCAAAAGTGCGTAGAAGAACCTATGTATTAGCTACTGATAAAATTTTCATATATGAATAGTAAAATAGCAAACTTCAATCTCATGTCTATATTATGAGTCATATTTTTATTAACTGTTTTTTAAGAAAAATTGACCATATTTAGAGGAAGAGGTGGAAATATCCAAGTTGAAAATGATAGTGTGAAGATTTGTGAATGATGATGGTATGTAGGGAAAGGGAAACATGTGAAGTGTGGTCGTGATAGCTGTGTGTAGGACTGCTAGTTGGTTTTGTTTATTAATTAAATCAAATATTTAAATGAATTGAATTAAATATTATATATAAAGATTAAAGATAGAGAAATTTTGATGGGCTTGTGATTGATGCAGGAGATGATGATGATGATGATGATGATTGGATTATATGGATTTGAAATTGGTATAACCTTCCTTACTTTTCTGCTGATGCTGTGACAAAAGTGAGAGTAAGAGAGAGAAAGCAAGAGATGATGTAAAGTAGTAGAGAGAGAGAGACTAGTGATTGAGATTATATATATAGCAATGTAGTTTGTGTAATATTGTAATGTCTTTAGATTCTCCTCCAATTTTCACTTTTGAATGCTTCCCCACTTTTCGATTTGCTTTTTGCCAATTCATTCTCATTTGCTTGCCTTTGCCTTCCCCTTTACTTTTCTTTCTCTCTTCTGTTTGAACTCATTTGTTTTTTTGAATGAATATTAGATCTCAGAATTCATATTAAACCCTGACTAATTTAGATAATTTTCTCAAGACAAAGATGCTTCAATTCACAAAAAGATCTCTAAATTATTTTATTGGATTAAGGCTAAAAAAATATTCATGCTTTTTTAACCAAAATGCGATTTGCAAATTACACATGAACATTTAAAATGATAATAAAAATATTATAATTGTTAAATATTTACTTTTTTTGTATATTTTCATAGTATACCAGTCCACACATTTTTGTTCGATCTTCATAAATATTTATATATCTTCCAAAATTATACAATGATGGGCATACTTTATTAAAAGATTATTGCTATTTTTTTGGGACATAAACCCCATTTGACTCGAATACATATCTAATGTAAAATCTTTTGATTTCAAAATACAAACCAACTTTACACATTGTGTTTATATAAGAAATGTATTGAATAAATATGAAGTTGTTGATGAATGGCAAGAAAAGGTGAATTAGAGATTGACCAACCTTATCTATTGTTGTCTCTTGGGGGGTCCCAAAAGGCAAAGGCATTATGGCCAACGAAAGAGAAAGGTGGGGCAAGGTGAGTTGTGTGCAGTGTGAAATGGAGGCATAAAGGGTTAGTCACGGACTTGAAGCCCTTCTCTCTAAATTCACTGCTCCTCTTTCTCGTGATTTGCGTTCCAGGTTCCAAACTGATGCGGCTCAGTGAAATTTGGCAAAAAGAAAATTTGCAAATTATTTAATATCACTAAGGACAAAGATGTGAAGATCACTTTAGATTAAATTTCATAACAAGATTATCTGAGATATGAAAAATGAAAACAAGAAATGACGTAAACAATTCAACAAGTTGCAACTTTTTAACTTGCTAAATGACAATAGCAACTACGATGGTAGGATTTAATTTTTTTAAAAGAAAATGTTTTCGAATTGAAGTGGGTGGTTGATACAAAAATTACGATGTCAGACTTTGTTACCCCTTAGGGGGATTGGGATTACGGGTGCACACCCCTGTTAGGAAAAAGGGGAAGATAAACACTTTTTAAAACCTGTTTCGCATTGGAGAGGTTGGATTGGCTCAAGAAATTATTTATAGGAGGAATTCTTCTCATTACAAGGAGTGGATTAGCTCAAGTGGAATCTCAAAACAAAGGCATGTAGAGACTTCACTCAAAAAATTAAGTTGTGCATTTTATTTGGATTTATATGTTGGGATATTTGGGTGGACAGGTGCATGAAAGTTTTCAGGGAGGAGAGTCACAGTGGCTTAACTACTGCTCATTCATCATTTTTTTGGGCCTGTAGGGATTAATCTATCTTGTTACAATGTAATTTTCATACAGGACAGAGAGCTAGGCAATGGGATGATGTCAATGGAAGCCTTGACCTTTGTAAGTTGGAGGTCGATGGTTTTGTACTCAGCTCAAGATGGAGTGGATATGGTGATGTTTTTCGTAGAGGGGATGACCATTGGATAGGTCGTTTCAGTTGTAAATTCACTAGTGTAGCATTGACTATAGCAGAAGTCATTGCCATTATTCACGGGTTGCAGTTATGTTAAAATCGTGAATATAAGAATGTCACAGTACTCTCGAATTGCATTAAGGTCGTAAATCTTGTAACTCAATGTTGCGAAATTAGTCATCCATTCAAAGATGTAGTGGATGAAGCCATATTTGCTATCTCTAGGAATTGAAAGATTGCTTTTAGCATGTCCCATGAGAGGAAAACATTGTGGCAAATCATTTAGCGAAAATAACGAATGATTTAATAAGAAATTTTTATCTTTTTTATCATCCGCCGCCTTCCTTACAATAGGTGGTGATAGATGAGGATTTTTACCCTACTTACTTTTGTAATACTTTTGATGTATTAATAGATTTCCTGTTTCTAATAAAAAAAATGACAACAGTTTAACAAGTAACAACATTAACTTTTCAAATTATAAAAACTAAGAAAATTTTAGCCTTTTCCTGTTGATGAGTGTTGGTAGATTGCTAAATATCAATAAGAAAAACAATTTAATAAAAAATGAATTTAATTATCAACAGCCATTCCTTGTCTCCGATGTGTTTATCGGTGTTTTTATGTCCATTCCGAAGGCAACAGTGTGGCTGGCTTTTGTTAGAATATGATTTGACCAAAAGGGGCGAATTGATCCCTTTTAAAATTTCGCTTATGACAGAGATTAAAATAAATAATGGAAAGAAGTCATCGAGAGTAGAGAAAACGAACGGTGATTTATCCTAGTTCGGTCCTCTTGACCTACGTCTAGTACTCATAAATCCTCTGAGATTTGTAAATCCATTATTAACAGTAACAATAGGCTCTCTAAGCATTTACAAAGGGAATCACACTCCTCCTCACGAAATGCACTAAAACAGGGACTCACGTCCTCTATTTTTCAACACATCCCAACTTACACAAGATTCCCAAATCTTGAGTTTCTCACTGAAAAAATTTTGAAGGAACAAATATACTCTCTCAAAGAGTGGATATATAATCACTAAAGCACTAATCACAAAACGAATTTATAACAAAGAGGTAAGTAAATGAAGTGAATGTATGAAGCGTCGTATGTTCATGTTCCATTCGTCTTTCGTTAATGCTCTCCTATTTATAAGTGAGTGTCATTAATTATCCATTAGGAAAAACCAACTATCCGTTACCCTTTGCTGCTTCACTGAAGTTTTGCATTAAATGCTTTTACAACTGCCAACAACAAAGTCTAAGGAGATAAACGTCGAACCCACGTCGGTTACATGTTCAGAAGTGCACATTCCCTGTTAATAAGTCAAATCATAAGCCATTTATGAGCGAAGTTAGGATTTAAACTAACGAAACATTAAAAATGAAAGATTTAACAAAAAGTAATGTTTGTTGTCAGACTGAGATTTTGTCAGATAAAAGCAATACTTGAGTTTCATTTTCATAACTTGAGTGCTGTTTGGAAATTGTCTTTATAAGACTTGAAATTCATGAAGTAGGGCTCGAGTTTTATGTTAATAACTTGAGTTTTACAAAATTTTTAGAATAACTCGAGTTTCTACTGAAGGTTTTGTAATGAGATATGTGAAAAATTTTGTTCATAACTCGAGTTGTAATGCAAGTGTTACATTACTCGAGTTTTATTAACACAACTTAAGTTTTTGTAAAGCATTTTAACACCAACACTTTTACTGTAACTCGAGTTTGCTTAAAAGTTTTTGGATACTTGAGTTTTGAAGCCTGGAACTCGAGTTTTACAAAACTTTTGTTCATAACTCAAGTTGGCTTTGAAGTATTTGATCTTTGAAAAATATTTTCATGTCAACACTCGAGTTTTTCAAACCAAAACTTGAGTTTTATAAAACTTCTTACACAACTCGAGTTTCCTTTCAAGTGTTGTGTTGTGTAAGTTTGAAATTTAAGTACGATACTCAAGTTTTGAGTTACAGAACTTGAGTTTTACAACGCATCTTTCCACAACTCGAGTTTCCTTGAAAATGTTGAGTTTGAAAACAAATTTTAACTTCTTGAATTTGAGTTTTACAACACTTCTATTAAAACTCGAGTTTGTTTGAAAGTTTTGTGTTTCAAAAAACATATTTTCAAGTACATGACTCAGGTTTTATGAATTCAAAACTCAAGTGTTATAAAACTTTCATCAAAACTTAAGTTTTCTTGAAACCTTTGTGAGAAAGCCATTTCAAAACAAGATTTCACACCGTTTTATTATTATCAAAACATATTATCCACAGCTTCCGGTTTATCAATCTAGGTTAAGATTTATGTTGATGATGTTGTTTTTTATTCTTTATCTAATTTAGGATTAGGATATTTTTATTGGTTAGGTTTATGCCTTTTACATTGTAAACTTCTTATAATATTATTGTTCTATAAACTACTTGTTTCTAGCAAAAAAAACTTGTCATAATTTATGAGGAATGTTTTGGAAGTTCATCTTTCAAAATTAGAGAGAATATGCAATGTTGCTAAGAAAGCTAACAATAAAAAAATAACTTTATCTTTCAATTTGTAGCATTTTAACCCCAAAAAATTGAATGGATGGAAGATGGAGGAAAAGGAGGAAGTAAATGGATATTTTTAATATTTTAAAACAGATTTAAGAATAACAAAAACTATAAAGAACATGAAAACCTGTGAAAAATAATACTTCAAACCAACCGAGAGAGAGAGAGAGGGTGTAAGGAGAAGGATATATCATCATCGCACAAATCGAACATTTGTTAGCATACTTTTTCTCACATTATTTAGATTGCACATGTATGCTGTCTAAAAAATAACATATTTAAACTGCGCCTAACGAGCAATCTAAATAAAGAAACATGAGGTCTAAAAAGTGTATTTATTTGATAAGAAATAGTACTTTTAGACAGCATGTCAACCATGCGATCTAAAATGTAACTTTCTAGACTTCACACAAGGCGTGTGCAGTCTAAAAAGCATACCTTTCTAGATTGCACTCTATTAGTGAGATCTAGAAAGTGATAAATTTGTAATGCCAAGAGTGTGTATTTTCTCATTCCATGATAGCAAATATATATACAAGTTGCTGATCTGTTTCTGTTCGAGAATATTGCATGAAGCGCGGCACCAATCATGGGATCCCACATATTCTGCAATCTACGTAAATGCATGAAGATATGTGCTAACTGGAAAAGGAAAGGAAATATTTGAATAACAGGTACTGATTCTTCATGATACTCTTCACTCCCCCTCAAGTTGGAGCATGCAAGTTTACAATGCCCAACTTGCTTCTCAGGTGCTGAAATTGTTCTATGCCGAGTGCCTTTGTGAATATGTCCGCAAGTTGCTCCTTTGTCCATATTTTCATTGGTCTCACTTCTCCTGACTGTACTCGCTCTCTCACGAAGTAGCAGTCTATCTCCACGTGTTTCGTACGCTCGTGAAAGACTAGGTTCTGTGTGATGTGCAACACTACCTGATTGTCACAATGCAGTACAGTTGCTTTCATTTGTGTTGCTCCAAGCTCCTTCACAAGCCATCACAGCCAAATCAGTTCACTCACGGTATTGGCCATTGCCCTGTATTCTGATTCCGCAGACGACCTCAAGACCACACTTTGTTTCTTTGTTCTCCATGATATGGGTGAACCTCCCAACTTTATCAGATAGCCCATGCACGATCTCCAATCTAAAGGACTTCTTCCCCAATCTGCATCACAAAACCCTTCTAACTCCAAAGGTCCATCACTTCTCAGGAGGACCCCTGTCCAGGCATCCCTTTCAAGTATCTTAGGATTCTCTCAAGGGCGTTCAAGTGCATCTGCTTAGGTGCTGAGGAGTATTGGCTGAGCGTATTGACTGCGTATACAATGTCGGGTCGAGTCATAGTTAAGTACATCAGTTTCCCAATGAGTTTTCTATAGCTTGTTTCTTCCACTTCCTTGTTGTCATCACAATTCTTCTCTTCATCATCATCATGTATCATTAGTCTGCAGTTCTGCTCCATAGGAGAGTCCAATGGTCTGCACCCCTCCATGCCAACCTGCCTTAACAAGTCAAGTACGTACTTTCTTTGATTTAGTACTATTCCTTTTGAGCATCTAGCGACTTCGATCCCGAGGAAATACTTTAGTGGCCCAAGATCCTTGATGCTCAATTTCTTGTCCAGGTACCTCTTGACTTCCTCAATCTTCTCAATGTGCGTTCCAGCTATAATCACGTCATCAACGTAGATTAATACTGCAACAAAAAATGATCCTTTTCCATAGATAAGTAGGGAATGGTCTGCCCTCGACTGGACGAAATGTATGAGCCTCAATGATTCTGTGAACTTCTCATACCAGTTCCTAGAAGCTTGCTTCAGCCCGTAAAGGGATTTCTTGAGTTTGCATACCCTGGTATCTCCATCACGGGCAAAACCATCCGGAATTCTCATATATACTTCTTCTCTCAAGTCTCCATGTAGGAATGCGTTGTTTACGTCTAGCTGGTGCACCACCCATTTCTTCTTTGCTGCTATGGCGAACAACGTTCTCACAGTTACCAGCTTTGCAACTAGTGCGAACGTCTCATGGTAGTCAACGCCTTCTTCTTGCGTGAAGCCTCTTGCCATGAGTTGTGCCTTATGTTTATCCATATCTCCATTTGGCTTGTACTTCACCTTAAACACCCACTTGGAATCAATCACGTTCTTGCCTAGTTGTGCTTTCTCTAATGTCCAAGTTCCGTTCTGCTCAAGTGCTTCAATCTCCCTCTTCATCGCTTCACACCAATGCTCATGTCTTACTACCTCCCTGAAGCTCTTTGGCTCTTGGATTTTATCAATGGTCGCTAAAAAAACTTTATGTTCTGCAGAGAATCTTTCATTTGATACAAAATTTGCTATAGGATGAGCAGTGACCTCACGTGGTTCTGGGTCATCTTTAGACTGTATGAGCGAAGGCGGTAACTCTACCTCGTAACCATCCAAACGCTTAGAGGACTCTCTGTTGCGTTGGCTTCGTCTCACCTGTCTCTCATCACCTTCTGCCTCATGGGCCAGATAACTATCTGCCTCATTATTCTCTATCCATTGTTCACTTGAAGGTGCGTTTTTCGAATCTGCTAGCCTTGATCCATCATCCTCCACTCCCCATATTGACTGCAGTACCTTGTTTGAGGCATGTGCTTATCCTGCCTCTGTATAAGGAAATCGTTGCTCATAGAATGTCACATATCGTGATACCAAGACCTTTTTTCTCTCGATATCAAATACTCGGTACCTCTTCTGACCATTTGGGTAGCCTATGAACATACACTTTTCCCCCTTACTTCGAATTTGTCAATATTTGTTAGATCGTGAGCATACACGAGACATCCAAACACCCTTAAGTGTCCATAACTGGCCTTCTTTTTGGTTAGGACCTCGTAAGGTATCCTATTACAGATTGCCTTTGCTGGCAATCTGTTTATTATATGCACAGCGCTCAACACAGTCTCCCCAGAACTCCTTGGGTAAATTCGCATAGATCCTTAATGCACATGTCATCTCAATTATGTACCTGTGTCTGCGTTCCACTACCCCATTTTATTGTGGAGTGTAGGCGCATGAAGATTGAAATACTATTCCCTTTGCATCACAGTGCCTTAGCATCTCGGATGACTTGAACTCCGTTCCATTGTCTGTTCTTATCTGCTTAACTCGTGCGTCATATTGTGTTTCAACCATGTTCAAAAATTTGATCAGAAGGTCACTGACTTCATGTTTATTTCTCATTAAGAAAACCCAAGTAGCCCTACTGAAATCGTCGACCACTGAAAGAAAGTATTGAGCCCCATTCAGTGCAGGTACCCTGTATGGCCCCACACACATCACAGTGTATGAGATCAAAGCAAGATTTACTCTTAATAGAACTGTCATCAAAAGGCAACCTAGTGTGTTTTGCCTTATTACATGAAGTTAAATTGACAATCAAAATTTAAATTCAACAGCCTCATTTTCTCTCTTGATACGTGACCCAACCTCAAGTGCCACATCCTTGGGTATTCTGACCTCCTAACCGTTAGCGCCCTCCGGCCATTTCCTGTTCCATCAAGTGTGTAAATCCCATCACAGTATTTCCCCGTTCCAATCACATGATTTGTGCGAAGATCCAGGATTATGCATAGGCCCTTCACAAAGATCACGGCAAAGTCATCATCATGAGTGAGTCTCCCAACTAATAAAAGATTACACTTAAACTCTGGTATTTTAAGCACTCACTGTAATCGCATCCCATTTCTCTCAAGTTTAGATTCCCTGACGCTACCACTGGTATCCCTTTACCATCCGGAATCTTAACTGGTAAGTGACTACCTTTTCTTTCATTTTGCAGAGGTTTATTTTCATATGTTATATGCTCACTCACTCCAGAGTCTATTACCCATATTTCATCAAAGTCTGTAACGTGTTTACCTGTCATGTTGGCAACTGACTGTTTCTGGCTCTGGTTTTCCAATTCTCTATTTAAGCTCTGCATGAGTCTTTCATATTGTTTGTTGTTGAGGCCAGGTATCGGGCTCTCACTCACATTCGCATAAGCTGCCTTTGGCCCACTTCGTCTGTCACTCCATGTGTTCATCCTTTCTCTCTTGTCTTTGCTCGGCCTTCTCCAGTCTGGGGGATAGCCAATGATCTCAAAGCATTTGTCTTCAGAGTGCCCTTGCTTTTGGTAGTGTCCGCATCGAATTTTTTTTCTCCTCCCATCTCTTCGATCCTCCATTGTCTTGCTCAGTCCTGTGCTTCGAACCTGGAATGCCATTGAATCTAAACTTGCTCTTTGCATAGTTGACACTTGCCTCTGTTTTTTGTCTTCTGAGACTAGGTGGTACGCAGAATTCACGTTCATCAATGGCTTTGTACTGAGAATATGGGTTTTCACAGTCCCAAATTCCTCGTTCAGGCCCATCAAGAAGTCATAGAGCCGATCTCTGTCCTTTGCCTCTGCCGTGAGTTTTCCAACGCCACAGGTGCATTTTCCACATGAGCACCTTGGTGGGGGGTTGATGGATAGAAACTCATCCCAGAGAGCTTTAAGCTTTGTATAGTATAGTGCAACAGGTTGTTTTTCTTGTCGCAGGCATGCAATATCTCTGCGAAGTTCATATAGCCTTGGCGCACTGCCCTTCCCAAAACGTTCTGATAAATCTGCCCAGATTTCCTTCGCCGTCTTCGCATACCATACACTTTTACACACGTCTTTCTCCATGGCGCTCTTGAGCCAGCCCTTTACCATTGCATCGCAGCAGATCCACAGCGACAGTTCATCAGAATCTACCGCAGGTTGCGTTATTGAGCCATCAACGAACCCAATCTTGTTCTTTGCCAAGAGTGCGTTCTTCATATCGTTCGCCCACTCTGGGTAATTAATTTCAGTGAGCAGCTCACTCACATATATCTACCCCGGATTGTTAGAGGTGTGTAGAAAGTATGAAGAGTTCACGTCAGGACCGCCCTTCTGTTTTTCGGCCGCCATTGTTCTTCTCTCTTTCTATACTCGCCCTTAGGTTTAGAATCAAGCCTGCTCTGATACCATGATAAATTTGTAATGCCAAGAGTGTGTATTTTCTCATTCCATGATAGCAAATATATATACAAGTTGCTGATCTGTTTCTGTTCGAGAATATCGCATGAAGCGCGGCACCAATCATGGGATCTCACATATTCTGCAATCTACATAAATGCATGCAGATATGTGCTAACTGGAAAAGGAAAGGAAATATTTGAATAACAGGTAATGATTCTTCATGATATTCTTCAGAAAGATTAGCATTTGTGACCTGTGATTTAAATTTCTATATTATGTGGACCGCATACAACGCATATGGTCTAAAAATTTATTTAAAAAATTTTTGGTCGTTTATTCCCCAAACTTCCATTTTTAACACCTGCAATTTACTCAACTTAAAATATTTATTCCTCATTATTTCATTTACAAAACCAGTGACACCAATGACAACAGTAATCGCATCAAACAAGAACTAAGTAACAGTAATCCACCAAACAAGCATTATCCTTTACAAATATCCACTCCCATGGAAAACATTTTTGAATGACGAGATGGAGTAAAAAATAACATATAGTTGTTTGGCTTCTCCCCTTTCTCTCCCATAATTTGTCTCTTGCCTCAGCTCTTGCGCTCCTTTTTATAGGCAACAAGTAAGGTTTGCTCTATTAATGAACCATTTTTTTAATTTTAATTTTTCATTTTTAAATATTTTTATTAATGATGTTGCTTAATTTGAAACCAATCAACATAAATGAGAATTTTTTATAATTTTTGTTTTTTATGACTCAGAATTATAATTTCCTAACATAGACACAAAAATAGTTGATGAGATTTTTTTTACTTCCCTAATGGCATTCCCTAATCTGGGAGGCAATCATCATAAATGAGATTTTCTTTAAAATTATTGCAAGGAAAACTTTCTCAAGTCTCAATTGCAAGGTGATAATCATAAATGAGATTTTCTTTAAATTTATTGCAAGGAAAACTTCCCAAATCTCAATTGCAAGCCAATCACCATCAATGATATTTTTTTATATTATTGTAAGGAAAACTTTTCCAAATCTCAATTGCAAATCAATCACCATTTATAATATTTTTAAAGGAGATTTTCCCAAATTGTAAGAAAGAATCAAGAAGAGTTTTTTTTAATTATTATTGCTATTATTTTCTTTGGGGTCCAAACCAATCGTGTATTTACATTATAATTATTAAAAACATTATTAGTTTACAAGGATGCCACATAGTATGTGAGGTGTCTCCTGTTAACCTAATATGGCATTTCAGTTAAGAAGATGTAGTAACTAGGGGCTCCATAATAAAACAAAACAAAACGGTCTGGGGAATTAAATTTAACTTTGGGATGTCGTAAGGTTATATGCAATTATCCCAAAGTTTATGGAATTCTATATAACAAAAAAATCAGATAAAGTATTGAATCAAGTGAGACAGTGATTCAAGGGTTGGTAGTCAGATCATGATCAACCTAAAGTCAAATTGACTAAATTAAAATAATAGAATTTAGCGTATTTTATTTTATTTTATAAAAGGTAATAGGTAAATTTTAGAATATTATTTTATTTTACCCCGAGTTTAATTAAATATCAATGATAAAAATAATTAGGATAAAATGAATTACTTTTATCTTATTTTCTTATGAGTAAATTTTTGAAATAAAAAATAGAGAATTAGATGCTAATTTTGTTACTATATTTTTAAAAAAAATTAATGAACCACATATGATGCATTTTTTTTCATTATTTTTAGCTTTTAAGATTTTTTAAAAAAACTGGTTGACCTACCCAACGGGCTAGTTTAACCAAGTTAACTATGTCAACCCAGTCCCTAGTTCAAATTGTGAACCAGATTGAGGATCAATTTGCTGATTTCTAACCTAAACTGATCAATCTGATCCCTTTTTTATTTTGATAATAGCAGATTTATTTGCAGATGGTTTAAATGCTATACAAATATTTTCAAAAATGTTGTCTATCACCCTTTTAAATCTTCTCGAATGGTTTAGATGAGGCAATCTAAAACGCCATTTTCCGAGTAGTTAGTATATTTTTTATTCATTTAAGCATGGAATACTTATACATATCCTTTATTTATACAACTTTTCGCAGCTAACCCGAAGATTACAAAAGACATGAAAACAAATATAATATATATATATATATATATATGCGCGCGCGCACTGGTCACTAGATATTATGCATGGGAAACTCAGTCACGTACAAGTCAGAATATAAGCTTCATAAGTTATGACATAGACTGGTCCATGTAATATTTACAACGTTGAAAATTGTTTTAGGTGCTATTTTTAAAGAAAATTATTATTAGAACAAAGTCACTATTTTTCAATGTTCAAAAAACCGGATTAGACTGATCGGTTTAGATTGAAAACAAGTGAACATGCCACTTGTCCAATCTGTTTTAGAGCTTGAACCGGGAGAAACCCAACCCATTGTTGAGCAAACTAAATTGATACAAACTGGCCTGAGCCCAGGCAACCTATTGGTTTGACATGACCGGTTTAATCCCAAGTTAAACCCAATTTGATCCATTGACGAACCTTGTTGTGCGGACAATTATGTAATATAGTAGTAGTAATCTAGATCGATCTCTACATAAAGCCTATATTTAATTCTTAAGTGATTTAATGTAAATAAGAAATTAACTAAGAACAATCAAATTGATTTTTCTAATTAATTAAAATAAATGAATGTACTTAAATTTTACAAATTGAATATCCTAAGTGATTGAATCCACTAACCTTCCTTATCCAATTTTAATATTAAGTTATTCTTTTAACTAAGCATAAGGACTAGTAAGAAACCTTACCAATTAATATTCCTAACTTTTTAATATAATATAAACATAGACTCAATTAATCAATTACAATATCTTATTACTTAGCTCATATTAGATTTATAAAAAGATCATTTTTACCTCTAATTATTAATTCCTAGAAACCTAGCAAATCAATAGATTTCAAGAGAATAAAAGAAAGCAATTGAATAGTCTTTCAAAAAAAAAAAGAAAGCAATTGAATAACAAAAGTGTATAGTCCAATCACAATCCGAAGTATCAATCTAATATAAGTATCACAATTCAAATTATATCAACCGATCATAATCATCTTCCATATATATATAAATCATAAACTCTAGCAATTTCAGTATAGAATTTGGAAAGTTAAATTAAAATTCAAATAACTCTTATAATTGCTCAAGGACTCATGTTAGTTCCATCATCAACGTCAAACAACGCATGGTTGGGAAATCAACTCCCCCAAGATCTTGAGCTTCCATGGCCACGGTGTGGACTGAAGAAGATGGCTGCGTGTTTTCTCTCCAAGTGGCGGCAGACAATCAAAATTAATGAATGAGGGTTGAATGAATAAATAAGGAGCAGGCGGCTGGAGGTCCTGGGCTGTGAATGGTCTCCAGCCCTGGAAAATAAATGGGCTTTGTTTGAATTGTGTGAAAATGGATCAGGAGGCGGCTTCTTTTATTCATGCGTGGCGACGTGCTTGTGACCCATCCGACCCGTCTGGAAACGCAGTAGAAAAGTAATTTTTTGTAAGTCGAGGTAAATATGTAGAGTAGATTATTTTGTTTTACGAAAAAATACTATTGAACATGCGTTTAACTTTTGAAAACATTGTTCCAAACAAGCTCGATGTAATTCCATTAATTGATAAAATCTAATTAATTCATTCGCTAACATTCTACCCACTGTCTCGATTGTTTCATTATCTAAGTCCGATTTTTCTAACCTCACTATTTTTTCCAAAAAGAGATATATTATTCTATGAAAACAAGTGGAGCCTTTATGAATATTCCAACTTATCAATTCACCATTTCTTTCCCCAGTAATAAACAGGCCATAAAACTTACCCACCAAGTAAAGTAACATTATATAGATTAAGATAGTAGCTTGTGACAATGTTGTCAATGATCCTCAATTATATTAATCCATTCCATCTAGATTTCAAATATGAATTGTACTAATTTTTTACTAGAATCAATTATGTTAATCAATTCCTTTTTTGGTAATATTAATTAATACACTGATTTTATTTTTACAGACACACCGCACACATTTTTGGGGAAATATTTTTTATCTAAATATTTTTTAATTTTTTTAGCTTTATAATTCAATAATATATAATCATTATTATTGTATTCTTGTGAATATTGAATATTCTTTCATCTTGACTATTTTAGTTCTCACAAATAATTTTTTTCACTTGTGTCTATGCCGTCGATAATTTTATACTTCACTTTGCCTTAATGAATAAGAAACTATCAACCAGAATGGAATTATAAATAGCTTAGAAGCTTACCACATAAACCCTCAGCAGTGTCAAACCATTAAACATATACATCATTATTTCCTCTCCATCTCCAAACAATCTTCGATCATATTCCCAAAACCACCATGTCTGAAGGCGGCCACCACCGCCACCACCACCACCACAACCAAGAAACACCGACCGGTGAGATTGATTACATAAAGGAAGAGAAGCACCACAAGCATCTGGAACAGCTCGGAGAGCTAGGAGCTGCTGCTGCTGGAGCGTTCGCATTGGTATATATTCCGTAGTTATTATTCATAATTTTGATTGATTTGAAGACACGATCGAACTGTTTTTTATGCAGCATGAAAAACATAAAGCGAAGAAAGACCCAGAAAATGCACATAGGCACAAGATAGAGGAGGAAATTGCAGCAACTGTGGCTGTTGGAGCTGGTGGATATGCGTTTCATGAGCATCACATGAAGAAAGAAGCAAAGAAAGAAGATGAAGAGACTCATGGAAAGAAGCACCACCACCTCTTTCGTTAATTTTAAGCTTAAATTAATAATCGAACCTTGAAGAATATTATGGATTTGGAAAGTTTATAGCTTCCTTTTCGATATGTTCTTCCATATATGCTTGTACTCTTAATTCCTATATGCACAAGAGATGTTAGTAGTACTCTTAAATAAAATCTCTGAAGCTGAGATTCAGGAAAGTATTTCGAAAGAGTTTTTCATAAACAAAAAAAATTCTCTTTATTATTCATGAATGCTCAACTTTCAGAGGATCTACTAATCCCTTTATACTCTCTATATTGGATAATAATACTTTGTGAGTCACTTTTTGAATCATTAAATGAATGTTTCGTGGTTGGTTTTTAACTTTTTAGATACGTATGTGCAATTTATTTGTAACTTTATACAAAATACTGATATTATTATCTTAAAAAGAGTATAAAATAATTCATTTCAAGTCATTATAATTATCACTGGATTAGATTCTCATTAATAATTTAGGATATTGACATATAAGTTTCACATAATGGGCAAATCACACTGGAGTTCTTAGGTCCCTTTCCATTGCAAAAAAGGTGGCATTTATAGCAGTAACTTAGGAGCGATTTTTTATAACATTACGAAATTTATAATTTGTAGTAGTTAATAGTCAAACTACTACAAAAATACAGCATCCAATAGAGGCTAACGCGGGGAACATACTAGTAACGGCTATAAACTGCTACAAATGTTGTTCTAAATTAACACCAAATGGTGAAAAGAATGCATTGAAATGGAGTGGTTTTTTTGCGGCGGTTATGAAATAAACAACTGCTGCAAAATATGAAGAATATCACTATTTGTAGCGTTAGAGAACTGCTACAAGCATACAAATATTTTCAATTATGTAGCTGTAATTTGTAACAGTTTTTTACGGTCAAGCAGATACAAATTCAAGTTGGGCTAGTTTGCGATCAAGATCAGACATTGGGCAAAGGGTGCTACCTTGCCCATTTGGCCTTCCCAAATATTCCATAATACAGAATTATGAAATGTATTTGAAGTTTATAATAGTTGTTATCATGTATAATTAGGGTTTTTTTTCGGTTATACGTGGGTAGGGAAGCCCATCGTTACTCGATCCAAAGTAGTTAGGACTTCTACCGGGCATGGCCGAGCAGCGAGTTTCAAATGCATCCCGAGTAACTATAGAAAAATGCCATTTATTTAGTCACGGAAAATCCATCGCTAAAACGAGGGTCGTTAATATTTTCCGTAGCTAAATGAAAATTTTTTAATGAAAAATAGCTATATAGCGATAGATTTTTTCGTCGCTAAATGGTATTTTTTGGTAGTTTGCCCTACCCTGCCCATGCACACCCTTATAAAGAGCGGTATGCGTTGGGTTCCTAAAGTTTGGAGTTAAATATTGCCCTTTAATCTTTGGATAATGAACGTATCATTTTACCGGTATTTATTTGTGCCAAAATTCTTAAATAAATTTCAAAAATGAACCCTTTGTCACTTATAAGGATTGTCTTCCTTATTAGTTTTTTTAGCTCAAAAAATAATTTTCGTGAAGTTTTCGGGCAAAATGATAACCTTTAACTTTGTTATTGAATTATTTTGGATAATTAGGCCCACAAATTTTCAAAATTAGCTTTAAAACTATTTAGACTACTATGAAGAATTAAACCTCTTGATAATTTTCTATATTCCAAAATAAAATTCTAATATTTTTTTTCAATTTTTTGACCCTTAAATAATTATTTATCCTTTACTTTCAAGCTTTAGCCAATAATTATACTTTTGCCTGATAATTACTCTAATTTACTCTTTTGCCGCTCATTCTTATAATCACAAAATTCAACTCAAATAAACATCCTCTGTTACTTTCATTTTACTTATATTAGAATGTGGGAATTAAGTTGCAAGATATAAATATGCTACATAGATATGTTAAAATATTAGAGTCACTGTCCACTAGTGATGGAGCCATCCTATTCCAACCAAGTTTAACTTTCGATATGTAAGAATATTGTAATTAACTTTCTGTATACATTAGTTGTAGGGGTGTGTGAGTGTACACCAATAATTAATTCCGACGACCTTGCCTGCTGCCGGAGCCCGGCATGAGCACCCTAACACATTTTTAAAATTTACAAAACAACAATAGTAAATAACGAAACCAAAGTAGTAAATAGGGTTTTTTTTCCCCTACTATTTTCTAGCAAATGCTACTAGCATTCTGTTATTTATTGTTCTGATTTAGCTACTAACTACTATTGTTTCGGAAATTCAAAAAAATTGTATTGGGAACTTAACTAGTTTTTAAGAAAAATTAAATAACAGGGACCCAACCAATAGTTAGAGACTCATTATTCCAAGTAATGATCACATTGCCTTTTTTAATACTTCTTTTGATGCATGGCTCAGCATCTATTTACATCCTCGCATCAACAACAACAGTTGACGGATGATTTTTGAGTTGGTTTTCTGGAAACTATGGGGCGCTCATAACAGAATAATTTTTGTAAATGAAGAGGTCAATGAGTTCTCCATTATTAATGAAGCATTGGCCTTAGATACATATATGACCACTGGCAGACCTACATTAGGTCCAGCAGGTGCAGCCAGATCCCCTGACTTCCAGAAAAGTAGATATATATTAGTGTTATGTAATTTATTTTGCACCCACTCATTTACTAATTTTGAATCCACTAAATTTTTTTTTCAAATTCTTCTCAAAATACATTAAAAATAAATCATACTTATCTTCTCAAAAAATAGTTTGCACTCCTTCGATCAAGGTTCTGAGTCCGCCACTGCTTATGACTTGAATATCTAACTTCAAGCAATTTTTTGTAAACCTTCATTTATTCTTACAGTCTACCTTTTGTTTGTAGAGCTGCTTTTATATCTAGTTGCATATCCATGAATTATACATTCATTCAAAAATAACAGGGACCCCACTTACTACTTTGATTTGGTGACTTACTAATTTGAGATTATTGATATTTGAATCCTGGATTTGGGATTCTGATATTTCAATAGTATTTTATTGGCATGTCTCTTTTTTTTTTAAATGCCCTGATATATGTCTGTGTTGACCCCACAGCCTAGACTTTTACATGTATACACCTTCTGGCGAACTATAAATTGATGTTTATAATGTTTACGATGTTGATGGGTATGACAAATACACACGCGTTTCTTAATTAGCGTGTGTGACGTGTTTTCGTTTGATTGTTTAAGCTATTTTTACCAAGTTACGATGGTTGATGGCTTACAAGTACACGCATCAAAATATTATATCTATTTCATACAGTAACATATCCATAAAAATCATTCTACAGTCTTGATGTAAAGTGCGAGCTTATAATCTAGTCTGTTTTCTATATTTTTATAATATATCACTACCAGAAAAATGTCATTTAGCGATAGAAAATCCGTCGCTAAATGGCTATTTTCAGTCGTTAAAATGAGGGTTGCTAATATTTTCCGCCGCTAAATGAAAATTTTTTTATGGAAATTAATTATTTAGCGATTGATTTTTCCGTCGGTAAATAACATTTTTCTGGTAGTATATACTTATCGCTACATAAATGGAGTATATTGAAGATTTAGAAGGTGATGCGATCATCATGCTTCCTGATTGAATTTAAAGATATATACTATAAGGTGGCAAAAATAGAAAGATATAAAAAGCAGAATGTGTGTGTGTGTGTGTGTTATCTTCAGATAAAATTTGAGAATTCATTTTCATATTAAAACACACGGCATATGCTTCTATATTTTAAGCTAAAACGCGGCTTGTTTCTTAATGAAGAAGTTTTTGGCAGGTGTATTTTGACTATTTTTATGTTTCACATATGGCCTCACAGACAAATATTAATAATGTTGACTTAATGAATAAGAAATTATCAGCAAAAATAGAATTATAAATAGCTCTTAGCTTCCCACATAAACCCTCATCAAAACCCAAAGCAGTAAACATACATCATCATCATTTGAAATACCTTCCCTTTGTACACAGCCAGTAGTTTCATATTAACAAACCACCATGCCAGAAGGCCATCACCACCACCGTGACCACCACCATCACAAAGAAAATCCGGTCGGCAAGATTGATTACAAAAAGGAAGAGAAGCACCACAAGCATAAGGAACATCTCGGAAAATTAGGAGCTGTCGCTGCGGGCGCCTTTGCAATGGTAAATAATATAGTTTAACACAAATTATTCTGCAGTTAATCATTAGTGATTATTCATACTTATGATTCATTTGATGAAGAGACAATATAATGAAACTGTTAATTGTGTGCAGCATGAGAAGCACAAGGCGAAGAAGGACCCAGAACATGCACACAGTCACAAGATGAAGGAGGAGATTGCAGCAACTGTTGCAGTTGGAGCAGGAGGATATGCATTTCATGAGCATCACAAGAAAAAAGAAGCTAAGAAGAAACATGAGGAGGCTCACGGAAAGAAGCACCACCACTTCTTTCATTGATTTTAACTTATGGACAATATAATATATATATATATATATATATATGGATTTTGGGATATCAACTTCTCGCTTCATTTGTTCTGTTCTGTACTATTTATGCTGAAGGCATTACAGTTCTCTGTGTTCCTACACAAAGTAGTAATAACTTGCAGTATTTGGAGAGGACATGACAGAAAAAATTAGGAGAGAAGCGGAATTCTTGTTTGGATAATAATTATTGTCTGTATTTTTGGATTTATTCATATGTTTATGTATATGCTTCATTTACACATTATATGTGTGATTGATTATTTGGATCACTATATATATATATGAATTGCAAATTTGTATCTCTATTCTTTTTCCATTTTCTAGAATTCTTATTGTACATGGCACTATATATTACATCCGATCTTTAATATAAGAATATGTTGATTTTTCTTGGGAAAGATTAAAAAAATAAATGAATTACTCAATAATAACATATATATTTTTTGATATACTTATATATCAGACTATATATGGGTTTTATTTTAGCAGACGCGTCGTCCATCCAAAAAAAAAATCATATTATTCAAGTTAACATATATTAATTTTGGCTCATATAATGTAACAACGTACCTGTTCCAAGTAAATTAACATGTAAATCAAACTTTTATTTCCATATTTTACTTGTCATATATAAAAGAAGGAAAACACTGAGAATTAAGAACCCAACCCGGACTACTAAATAAGATCTAAAATGTGAAACCTAAAAAGCAGAAAAATGCAAAAGAAACATAATTTTTAAACAATTTATTGAGCAAATAGAGGAAACACATTAAGCAGTTGTATCGTTAACAGGTGGTGAAGAAGACGGAGGTGAATGTATGATCTCTTGCTCGACCACGTCACAATATCCCAACAGTACATCAGCCTCTTGCACAGTAAACCCTAATGAGCTGAGCATCTCCGGCCAACAGTCATGACCGACCACCCTTATCGCTCGGCAGCAGCCCGGACCCAAGTAAGTTTCGCCGCTGAGAAAGAACGATACGACCTCGCCGGTGCATGCCTGTAGCTGAAACAACGAGTCCCAGCAATTGTTGGGCTCCCCTCCGGCAGGATCCCCGTCTACTTTCAACCGAGCAGCCAGCATCTCACCGTGGTGTCTCTGTGGCAGTGACGACCGTGCTGCAACGGTGGCACTGGAAGCTAGTGACAGAACAACAAGGAGGAGAGTGAGAGCGATGAACAGCTTGGGAGTGGAAGCCATTAATATTAGGTTTATCAGAGAGAGTAAAATAGAAATTTATGTGGCGTTTCTTAAGAGTGTTCAAGGATGAGAGCTTGATAGGGTCTATACATACACACACACACAAACATATATAAGTTTGGTCACTTTGGCACATTATGGGAAGGTGAAAGAGAATTGAAACGGATGTGTAAATTGGCAATGAATGAATGTAAAAATGGTGGGCACGCATTAATATGTTATGTAACGTATAATAATAAGTGTTATAGTTATAATTTCCACTAGTTAATACTGTGAGGTTGTGAGACTTCTGGAATTCCTATAAATGAATCTTACTTTCGTTACTAGTTCGTTTGCCGTTTGATTATCGGCTTCGGTGTTCACCTAAATGTGTGTGTGTGTGTGTGTGTGTGTAAAATGGAAAAAAATCTAAGCCCTAACCTATTTTTTTCTTTTCCTTTTTTAGGCAACTCGGAGACTTGAAATTAAAATAAAATTAATTACGGGCCATACGTTTCATAAAAGTTTATGGAAATAAAAAAAAGAATTATACATCACACAACTTTTTTCAATAAAATTGTGCATATTTATTAATGGAAAAACTATAATGGAAGAGATCTATCCTTCGTTTAGGCGAATCTATCTATATGAATTATTGAATATAATATGAGATTTTGCTTCTCCAAATTTGTGCATGTTTAAGAATCTAAAAAAAAATTGAGATCAAATTGCTCAGGTCGAATTCATAAATGAATTTATAGTGTACATGCACATTTTAAATGAAAAATTACAAATTTTAAATTTAACAACTAACAATTGCAAAATAACAAATGTCCATTACAAGCCATAATTTATATTGCACAAGCTCATATAATTTTTTACAAGTGATGATATCTGAATTTATAAATGCACTTACGTACTTTAACAACTAATAATAATTATTATATCAAAAAAATAATACTAGTTAAATAACAAGTGTGATTAAAAAATTGACCTAACATAAATATGAGCAAATTGACATAATTTTGTCTATAAAACTATTTTCCCAAACAAAATTATTAATTGCAGATACTATATGGAATTTCCAAAGCAAATTATTAATGGGGTATTTAAAAGAAACTAACACATATTTATCACATATAACTAATTTAAATAATTTCTTTAGGATATCTGAACTCGTTCTTGGTTCCTACGCATAGTAATGGTGGGGATACATATTAGATGTTTATTATAGCTGATAATGGGCTGGGGAAACAAACGAAGGATCTGAATGGGCCCAGCGGCCCACCATGTTGCTCCATATAGAAGTCTATGCATTTGTTTTTGAAGTGGGGAAAAGAGTATCGCATGATTTTTAATTTAATTAAAATTTTGCGTGCTGTAAGAATATTTTTAAAAAGATAGCTGTGATCCCAAGGTGAAAAAATTATTTAATTTAATTTATATTATATTGATTTGGAATTTTTTTTAACTAAGCACATGCAGAGATAATCTTGTTTAAAACACTATAAGTCATTTTGAACTTAACATTAGTCACTTTTAATGTTTAGAAGTGTAAAAAACTTTCCGCATCTCTCAATAAGTATGATAACCAATAATTTGAATTTGTGTTCTTCTCTTTACGAGAGGTGAGATCACTTACCATTTCTATAGATAACTTATCGGTTTAAAAAAAATCTTCTTTTTTAGTGATAACAAGTTTACGAGAGTTAGATTCACAAGCCTTATGAAGGTCAAGGTATAGAAAACACTTACAAAAGAGTACTAACAATTCGCCTTATGAAAGAAGTACATATATTGACAGCAGAATTTAAACTCACAACTCTATAAGTTAATAAGTCAATTCCTGATGAACTAGATTAACCTTTATTGGTTAAGGAAAGAATCTTCTTCTATCTGCCTCTCTCTCTCTCTCTGCTCTCAATTTCTTTATGGTTTAAGTCACAACATCCAAAAGATTCAGACCAAAAACGACATGGTAATGTCGTTTAAACTTGGTTTAGTTGGTGGAGGTTCAACAACTTGCATTACCCTCTAAATTCAAATTATGTTTGATTCGAGCATGGTAATGTCTAATTTATGGAAACAATTGACCCTAAAGCTTTTGCTTCCATTGTGATTTTTACTCATTGCTTACTCATATTAACCCTTAAGATTAAAATGCTATACAAATTTGTTCAAACTAAGTCCAATGCTTCTGAGAAAAGAAAGACGTTGTTGCTAGGTAGATGAGATAAACATTAGTAGTTGCGTGTAAGAAAATATGGGGAGAGAGAAATTATCCTTCAAAGCTATATATATATTGGCTAAAAAATAAAGAAAATAACAAAGAATCTGAATAAAAAATAGTGGATTCCGTATCAAAAGTATGACACAAACTTGGTTATTTAAAAAATTGGATGTGAATTGGATTTTCGAAAATTCATTTAAAAATGTAGATAAATTTTGGGGAATTACTATAAATTCTTAACAAAATTTTTGATCATCAAAATGTTGGATGACACGGAAAACATACGTAATAACATGTTTCAATGTGAAAAATGGTTGTATGTGTATACTCTTTACTTATCAATAGAACTTTTTGTTAATTAAATATCTTCATTGATACCTTACTTATACTGTAATTTTTTTTTACGATCATATATTCTTCTATTAGAGTCAATTCTGTTTGAAATGTCGTCAGGCACTAAAGTGAATACCTCTCCCAGCAGAAATTTAAATATTAATTCATCATATTGTAAAATATCAAATTGCTAAACTCAACATCTATTTTTTTTTGTGTAAACTCAACATCTATTATTCCATAAAATTTTAGTACATTACTCTATTAGATGCTAAATATAACCCTAGTCTAAATTATACTACCACTGTGGGCTATAGTTAGGAGCCTACGGAGCATTTGCTGAAGTTTGACATGGGCCCACATGGAGCTTTACTATTTTATTTAAATTTTTAAATTAATGCCACTGGACCTGTAACGAAGGTTTGAGTTTTTTTTTTTTTTTTGTTAAATTTTGGATGGAGAGGGTGAAATTACGGTCCCGCCATAAAGTGGTTGTGAGTAGTACTGGGAAAACGGGCTGGCCCATGGCCCGCAGGCCAGCCCGTCTCAGCCCGCAACCCGTTTTAGTTGGGCCTGTGCAGCCCAACTCCTGAATTGGCAGCCCGAGCCCGACTAGCCCGTCAGCCCGCTTTTTTTTTTGCATTTTTCTGCCTATATCACAGTCACAGAGGATAAAGACCATGAACACCACCAGAACCAGAACAAGAGTAATCTTATGAGTGCTATCAGTTTGTCAAGGAAACACCAGAATACAACTTGAAGCAAAAGTAATCTTATCAGTGCTATCATTAACAAATAATGATGTCATCAGCTAAAGTTACACAGGGTGCTATCAGCTAAAATACTCAAGCAACAAATAATGAGAAATTATTTACATATTTGTATCTGTCATGATCTTCATTCACAGAATAATAA
>JANTPZ010083557.1:0-10596 GCA_025593235.1 Vachellia pachyceras | reverse complement strand
GTTTTCTCTTTCATACTCTCTTTTTACTACTCTTTCTTACTTTCCTCTTTCTTACTTTTTCTCTCTTTCTCTTTCTTACTTTCCTCTTTCATACCCACTTTTTCTTACTTTTTTACCTCGAAATCTGTAAAAGCTATAACTTCCCAAACATAAATCACATTTCAAAACCTAGGTTTTACCTCGGAATCTGTGAAACCTAGGTTTCAAACCTAGCATCCAAACCAACCCTTAATCCAACTTCATGCACGACCATATATGCAGAAGGCTCCAATATTTTTTTAAAAAGAGTCCCGACGAACACTCCGGCGAGCTACTCGCGGTGGTTAACGCCACCACAATCCATAATCTCACGACGTCTGTGCCATTAAAGGAGTTGGAAAAGAGAGGGTAATGATTATGTCATATCTGAGTGACACCATCATAGAGCCAAGTTGAAGATGGGCATGAAGCCCCAATGATGTTATAAAAAGTACGTTTATGTAGATTAAAATAAATTTTTTTTATATATTTACCTCTTAAATATTAAATTATGATTAACAAGTAGTTTCTACCGCTAATGTGAACAAACCAACAAGGTAGCCATTAGCATGTATGTTGTTGTAAACCAGAAACACATTAAAACCCTAGGTACACCCTTGATCACCACAGTACCACCCATTTTGTTAATAACATGATTCTATTCATACACAGCTTGAATTGAAACCCTCTTAGACTGTGCTTGGTTTGGTGGAAGGAAAGGGAGGGGATGAATAAGGAGAAAGGGTAAGGGATGGAAGGGTATAATGTTTGGTTTAGTTAGAGGGGAAGGAAATGAAAATTTTTTTAATAATATTTTGTTTAATTCAGGGGAAAGTTAATAACCAATTTACCATTTTACCCTTATACGTTGATTTATATTTATTGATTTATACAATTTATTTAAATTAGTTTCCGCTCATGAAAATTAATCCATCATTCTATTTAATTAATTAAAACAATTATTAAGTAAAAATTATACCCACAAGCTTCTCAAAACAAATTTCTCAACAAATTTTTTTCAATATAAAGATGATATGCAATAGTCAATGATATTCAAAATTACATTTTGTAATTAAGTAATGATAATATTGTGTATATGAAGAGAAATATTCATACCGCCAAATCATCCATTCATGCTCAAATACCATGAGTAGAATATGTTACAAAATATACAAAAATTATCAATTATGCTCAAAAGCCATATTTTTGAGCATATGTTGAAATATTTAAAAGTATGTCAAAATAATCAAAAGTGACCGTAAGTAGTGGTCAAGAGACCACCTATTGAGAATCATAAAACATCTTCATTATCACTTGTTTCCTTATTGGGGCTGGAGATTGAACCGCAGTCCTAAGCTTTTCATCATTACCCATAAGAAAACAATAAATATCTGGTATTTTATCAACATCACACCCACATTTTTCAAGTACTTTGTAAAGTTCTTCACCAGATAATTGGGGCACTTCTCTCTGTCTGTTGAAAGCTCTCTGTAAAACTAAATTTCCATGTATAATTGCTTCATTGGCTCTATCAAGTGATGCAACCATTGCTTAAATTGCCCCTATCAATTCTTTTAAGTTGTTTTCATGGTCTGTAGGTGCCCTCTTTGGCTTCTTGCTGCAAGCACTATTAGCATAAGATGAATAATCTTCTTCAGGAGAGTTATCTTCAGCAAACATGTCAGCGTTATGTAATGAGTATCTGTCATGATTATCAATATCATTAATAGTTTCAAGAACCTTTGTTGAAGAATGATGCCTCTTTCTCCACTCCCGCAATGTTTCCCCTTCATCTCCATTAGCTCTATCTACTCCATATAATATCATCAATATCTTTTCAAAATTTGGGAAAGAAGTACTTCTCCATACAGCTGCTTTAGGTTTAGCCTAAGAAGATAAATGCAATAAAACAAGAGCATTTAAAAATACTCTAAACACCAAAATATTATCAAATATTATCAATGCATCTTTGTCGTGCCCATTAATATTTAAAGCATCTCCTACTATTAAATATTATCAATGCATCTCCTACTGTCATCAAATATTTTCTGGTGGCTGTAAGCAAAGGTTCGATGAACTACAGGCAGAAGAATGGTGGAGCAAAAACAAAGATAAGGTGCTAAGGAAATATAGTTTGATAGAGCAAAAACGTAGGGTCTTCACTCTCCTAAACCTAGCTTCCTATTCTGTAAACCTAGGCTTCAGGTTGGTTTGATTGAATTAATGAATGGTGAACTAAGAGTCTTCTACCTAGGCATGGTCTTAGTTTCTTGTCCTCTTACATTAAAAAAATGCATATACCAGTAAAAATACATCAGTAAAAACAGTAGAAAAATACATCAAATGACAGATTTAAAAAACCAGTTCAGCAGCAGTAAAAATACTAGTTCAGTACCAGTAAAAAATACTCAAAGCACCAGTACCAGCATATACCAGTTCAGGCATGCAGTGATTTATATATTGAAATAAATGACAGATTAAAAATATATCAAGTAATACCTCAATCAATGCATCCCAAACTTTAGGCTCAGCATCCCACAACTGAGTTGTTGGATTCCAAGCATACCCACTTAGATTTTTAAAAACATCATAAACATCAGAGAAGTTTCTTTTCAAAGTCTTTCGGTTCTTCACCTTAGCATAAATCCCATTAGGATAAATTTCATTACCATATACATATGCCAAAACACACATAAACAAAGCTATTGCTCTTTGACGCAATTCAAGCCACCGACGCACTAGAAGAAAGTATTGATTTTCCAAGTCCATCTAATAAAGTAAGTGAAAAATGCAAATCAATAAATGAGCCAAACACAAATCATATCAGCGACAAATTTATTCATCTATGCAAACCAATTATTCTGAAAACATCATTGCTGGTTCTTTTACTTTTCAAGCTTATAATAACCTCTGCACAAAGGTTTTGATACCGGCCAAAAGAATGTTCATTTACATTTTACACCTTCCATAGGAGCAATAGGTTTATGAATCCAAACTATTCCATTACCAAGAAAGACAGTAATTAAGTTTCACCCAACGACAGCTTGAAGCTTGCTTGCTTAGAAAATTAACAAATCTCTGCAGATTCTACCAACTGTTGTATGCCACTGTAAATTAGTTCAAATGTATACATAATGACAACTTTTATAAAAGAGAGAAAGCGAACTTGCTAAAAAAAATCCTCATAAGAAAATATTTTCAGATAATAACCTAATAGAGGATATGAAAATACCAACTTTCACTTCATTCCAAGGTTCAAAAATCTAAAATTAATTCTGAAATGATGCAATAAGAATACTGTATCATCAAACACAAAAGGAACTGGTACAATAGTTTTCAGTATCATCAAAGTTTTGAGGAACTGGTACAATTGCTTAATAAGAATACTGTATCATCAAAGTTTTGAGGAACTGGTAAAATTGCTTAAGGATTATGTAGTATAATTTTTTAAAACATACCCTAATGGAGAGAGTAAGGAGAATGAATTGAAAAAATTCGTTTTTTTTTTCTTTCTATAAATCAATTCTAGAAAAATTCTTTGGCATTGCTCTAAAAATATCATTAATATGGGTACAGTTAGAAAAAATTTCAATTTAAAACAAATTTAATAAGATAAAGATAATCTTTTTTTATTTCAGTGAATTTGTTAAAGTGACTTATATAATTATATTGCGAATTGAAGAGAGCATTTATTTATCAAGATAGAAGAAGCTTCCTTCTTACACCCTTAGTTGAAAAAAAGAGGGAGGCTGGTATTTGATACAGATTTTATATTTAAAATCGGATGCACGATTGAAATTTTGACATCCTTTTTGAAAAGAAAACTTAACATGGGACTCTATATTAATGAAATTTCAATTCAATGTACCCCCAAACGATAAGAAATTGTGCGGGTAAAAAGAGAATGGTGCACTTACTCTTTTGTTTTAACAAGAAGTAGAGGAGTTATTAATTATTGGGTGAATTACCCTCAAGTATCGAGGAAGAGCTTTTAATACAAAATGGTTCCAAACAATCTCATATTTGCTCTCAGGTTCCATAGGACCTTTTTGTGATAGATTGTACATGTAAAAAGTCAAGAATGCGCCTATTGTAATACATATGAATGCAAAGGGAAATTGGAATTCGCCTGACCTAAATCGTTTGAAAAGCGTCGACCTACCATTTTCGCCAGTTGTAGTCGCTCTGCTAGCCTGAAGGAGTCGCCATCGCTTTGCTCGCCAGTCGCCATTGCTTTGCTCCCCTGTCTCCGTCACTGTGATTGACTAAAGCCGCCGAGATGGAACATCAGAAAAACCTCATACCATCTTGTTATTATGTTTTATTCTGTTTTGTTTTAATATTCACATTACTCACGTTGAGGACTAAGGAGAACCCAGCATCGATAGGACTCCTGGCCGTAACACCTATGGTGCGAGATTACCGACAGACCAACGTTCAATAGATGGGATGACAGGCACAAAGTTTCCACGGAGCAGCGGCACGAGCGTAATACACACAGTAAACAAGGAAGCCAGCCGTAATACACCTAGATTCCATTTGCCTTCAAAAGTATTACAATAGGGGCCATTTCTGACTTTTCACAGGTACAATCTATCACAAAAAGGTCCCATGGGACCTGAGAGTAAATCTGAGATTGTTTGGGACCATTTTGTATTAAAAGCTCTTCCTTGGGACTTGAGGGTAATTGACCCTTAATTATTTATATGTTGTTGTAAATTTGCTAATTGATGTTGTGAATCAGACTATGAATATGATAAATAAGAGTTGTTAATTCGTTTGTGTCCATTTAGGAAAACGGTAGAGAAGTGCTTTTACGATTTACAAGGTAAATATGTGAAGAAAATTATCCTGATTTACAAAAAAAACACTTTTAAATATGCATTCAGGAAGCCCAAACGCTCTCCCAAACAGTCACTTCATGTGTTGTTATAAATTTCCTCACGTGGTATTGTAAATTTGCTAATTGTAGTTATACAACAGATTCTGATCCTGTGGGTGGTGTGTGTGTTTTTTTTACCTTTTTATTTCTATTTTTCTACTTTTAAAAATTATTAGTTCTTATTATTGCTATGATTAATTGGTATAGGAATCAAAGAATTCGCATTGGAACTCCCGAAAATACCCTGAATTCTTATTCCTTCTTTTGGGGTGTTTGGCAAAGCTTCTGAACACCCCAAAAGCACGTTCAACAGTGTTTTCCGCAAAATGAGATAATGCCCTTCACATATTTACCTCGTAAATGGTAAAAGCACTTCTCCACCGCTTTCCCAACCAAACCCTTTGTTTTGCTTACAACCACAAGCCTCCTATCTATACTAGGTAGAGGCCAAACAAAGTCATCAAGTCTAGGGGTTATATAGGTTACAAAGGCAATATGAGATTTTATGAATGAAATATGAAATTGTTCCATCATGAGCCACCAATCCTCCATTATTCTTCTGTTTCATTAACTTTTTTTTTTGTTCATGCGTTTGAGGAGTTGTTCTTAACCTCTTATGCTTGAACAATGCAACTTGGATTTGAGTTATGGTTAAATTTTTGTATGCTTGTGGTGATTTAAATCATTTCATATGGTTTATGTTACTTTTATTTTATTGTATCTTTCATTATGTTGGAATAAAACGTTTTTGATGTGATTTTTTTTCTTCTGGATTTTGTGGGTTTTAACCAATTCAAAACAATGGAGAATGATTATATTACATAATTCGATTATATATCAATTTTTTAACATGCAATTAATTTGCAAAAATAAATACTTTTAACTATATATTTAACTTAATTTTTGTAACTTAATCGAATATGTATTATATTAAGGATAAGATACGAAAGATAATTAGGACATATTTAGATTAACAGTGAAACTTACTTTTCAACATTATTTACGATCTGCAAGATATATATATAATAAGAGTATTGTCTCGACTTGCGTTTTTATTTTTCCAACATTAACACATACAGTCGGTGGGGTATTCTTGGAACTAGACAAGATATGACTATTTTTTAGGATAGGGAGTAAGATAAGACCATCTTGGTACCATCCTTTAAACAACCCTATTAAGTGATTGTTTGAGAATTCTTTATTTCTAACGGTGCACTTAAGTCAAAACAAAATCATCTTGAAATCCGTAAAAACCATATCGAAATCCATAAAAACATCTCGAAATTTGTAAATTCTTTTTGGATTCCGTAAATTCTTCTCGCAATCTGTAAAAACATTTGTCCTAACGGATTTTCAAACACACACTAAAATGGTAGCTGCAAACACATGTGCTTAAGATGTTAAAATTTTAATGAGTTTTTAACAATAATAATTTTATTATTATTTTGGACATAAGAGATACATCATATTTGTTATTTTTCTATTGTATTTCATTGAATACCAAACAGCTACTACTCAAATTAGTGAAGCACCTTAATTAGTAGCTCAAGGCTGATCTCCTAAACTCACTAATAGTTCATCATAATTACACTTGTATCAAAAATTAAGATTGAAATAAATGAATTGCCTTGTTAAGAATTCAAGTTTCTTCTTTTCTCTATTAATCATAATATCAATATTTCTCGAAATATTGCTTCTACTTTGTGGCTATAGTACTATACCCTTTAATTCAAGTTTGACTTTCAAATAATTTAAAGTGGACCCCTAAAATAATTAAAAATAATTAGGGAATTATACAACTCAAAAATAATAGTTAAGACATATCTACACCAAAGTTTATACTCTCCCCACGTGCAAATTTCGCCCATTTGACTTGGCCAACACTGTTTGGGAAGTCCGCTGGGAGAAAGAAGTTTACAGATTTTGAAGTATCTTACGGATTTTAAGATGGTTTTATAGATTTCGAGATGGTTTTAATTTTAATAAATTTTGAAATGATTTTTATAGATTTCGATATGATTTTATATTGGAATGTGTGTATCGTTTGGGAAATAGTGTTCCCAAACATGCACATATAAATCTAATTTGAAAATACAATGTCCCTTCTATACAATTTTTTTTTTGGTCAAAGTCCCTTCTATACAATTAAATTTTATAGGTAATTAGTAAATTAATTATGCTTAATTATTATAGTATTGACTTTTGTCTTAGCCTTTTAAAAAAGCTCTACAATTTTTTTTACATATTTAACGATATAATTACAAGTTACTACTAATTTTTAATCTCTGCTTGTCAAATCAGAATTATGTGTTAGATAGTAGATGAACAAAGATTTAAATTAATGTCTTGTGCCTAAAGTTTTGCAAATTGACTGCAAGATTTTTAAGAGAGGATCACAATTAGATTCCAATCAAAACACTAAGATTGACTTCTAAAATTTTTTTAATCTTGTTAAATATTATGATTTAAGTCCTTTGTTTGGGTTAAATCATGATTCTCCTTTTTTTAACCAAAAAAAAAATTGTACAATCTAACATAAGAGAAACTGCATAATCATTCCACCTATCAAGCACTCAAGATTATACCGTGTTTATTTGGGAGAGCGTTTAAATTCTCAAAATATATGTTCAATAGTGTTTTTCTGTAAATTAAGATAATCTCTTTCACATATTTATCTCGTAAACCGTAAAAATACTTATCCACCGCTTTCTTAGACGGATCCATAATTAACCAGAGAGACTATTTATAAGGGGAAAAAATAAAAATAGTTCTACATTGTCACTACAAATGATGACAGCTGAATCAAGTTTACATTAGGAATCACAATCCTGGGCAATTTTTCTTTTCCTCACTAACAAAACTTGAAATTTAGAATGTTGGCCAAAAAAAACTTGAAATTTAGAAATTAAATTGCGAAAATAAATAAATTGCTATAAAGAATTTCCCCCCATCATTTCCTAATTAAAACCTGAAAGCCTTCAAAAAGTGAATGAATCATGAAATTTAAATTAAAGCACCTGAACTCACATGAGCTGGAACCCCAAAAAGGAAGCCGCCGCCGCCACGATAAATGACATAGCGCCGTCAAATCGAACGCCGCCGCTATCGTCCGCGGTCTGGTCGGCTGCATCGTCAGGCGAATCAGCTGGTGCATCTGCTTCGGAATCTGCAGGGGCAGCTTTGGTTTTCTTTCCTTTCTTCTTTGGCTGTTCCGGCGCGTCGGCGGCATCAGGCCCCGGTGCCGGCGCTGGAGAAGGACTTAGTGCCGCCCCTTTGAACAGCTCCCTCGGCAACAAGACCTTATTAATAGCGTATATCGCTAGTGGCTCCTCCTCGAGGAGAGTGTCGGTGATCTTGGCCGTCGTGATTTTAGTTCTCAGAGTCACTTCTTCGCCTTCATTCTGCACTGTGAAGTCATACTTGTTAGCTCCGTCAGTGGCCAATGTGTTTAACAAGCCATTGTTGGACTTCAACGTAGCTAGGGGCTGGTAAACCGGAACGCCGTGGTATTCCAGCAACGCCGTCTTTCCGGCCGCCGTTAGGTTCTTGTACTTGGGCAGAAACGCCTTGAAAGCGTCGTCCAATGGGCAAAACACCGTCAATCCGCCGCCCAGACTGTCCATATAGGTCTTTTCTGCATCTGAAGCCAAAAGCGTCTCGGCGAAAACTTTGCATCCATGCTTGGACATAATGGCGGTGATATTCTGTTTGCTGGGAGAAGGAGTGGGCGCCTCCGCTACATCTGACGGCAGGACCTTACTGATCTGAATCACAGAGATGTTGTACGGAATCTCTGCAACGGATTTGACGAAATAAGCTGAGAGAGTTCCGTCGTTGCTTTCCGCTTTGAATCCAACTTTTCCACCTTTGAGGTCCGTAATGTTGACGAATCCGGCAGATCCAGGAGCCGTTCCGGTAGCCTGAAACATAGTAGCGGCCAACGCCGTGCCGTTGGTGATCTGGTGGAGCTTCTTGGCGCCGAAGTAGTCGAGGAGAACGTGGAGTGAAAGGATGTTCTTAAGAGTATTGATGGAAACATGCTTGGAGAGAAGTTCATCCATGGCGGCATTGTCGACGGCGCATACGGTGATGGTGGTGCGGCGGTTGACCTCGGAAGAAAGGTGTGTGAGGGATAAGTAGTGGTTGAAGGAGGAGTACTCCGGGTGCTTGGCCAGAATTTTGGTGATGTTGTGTGCATGGGTGATGCCGCCGGATACAAATAGCAACACCGCAAGGAGCATTGTCCAGGCGGTAGTGAGCTGCCGGGGCTGCATTTTGAAAGCGCGTGAAGTAGAAAGAGGTCTCAAGTAAGATAAGAGAGACAGAGAGGGCAGTGTGGCGGATGGGAGAGAGGAAGAGAGAGAGAGAGAGGGGAACACCTAGGGGGAAGGACAGCCGAGGTCAATGGAGCTTAAATATTTGAATAAAATTACTATTTTACCCTAGATTACGTAGAGGTGGAAATGATAAAATTACTGTTTTGAAGTTAATAAAAATTAGAATAAAATGTAAGAATAACTCTTGCCTTGTTGAAAAAGCGTACCTTTTCACTCAATTTTTATTAGAGAAATAACAGCAAAGAATATAAAAATTACAAAATTTATAATAAGGTATTTCTCATAAAATAATTATGAATTGCCTGCAGTCAACATCCTACTTATTTACTGTAAACAACAAATCTGATTTAATATTTTTGTAATTTCAGGTTTTTCTATCATTCTCTACTTTTAATATTATCAAAAAATATAATTTTTTATAATTTTATAAAAATATTAATTTGCCCTTATAATATCTATTATTCTATTCTCTTCAGTTTAAAGAAGTTTAAGTAATTAAATATGACGATATTTAAATAAATAATTTTTAAAAAGTGTTAAATTAATAAATTTTAAAAGTAAACATAAATTTTGAGAGTGGAAAAAAATAAAAGAAAACAGTAAACGAAAATGGGGACATAGTTTGTAATTTTAACTAAAATAAGAACCGCGTTGGAAGGGGAGGCAGGTCACGTGACATTTGAATCTTTGGAGGTTTGCAAAAGCAACACAAGTGATTGGGAAGGATGTCAGGTGTCACAGGTTTGAAATTCCACCACCTAAAATTGAGATTTATCTTAAGAAAATAAAGATATCGGTGGAGAATTCTAGAGCATTAGAGAAAGTTCTGGAACTCCACGGAAGGATCTAGAACTTTCTGGAAAGTTCTAGAATACGATGGAATGTTCTAGAATAATGTTCTAGAATATCGTGGAAGGCTCTGGAATATTCTAGAAGGTTCTAGAATACTGTGGAAGACTCAGGAACGTTCTAGAAGCTCCTGGAGAATTATTCAAGACTTATCTAGAATAGTGTAGAAACATATAGAACATGTAGGACATTTCTAGCCTTGTATAGAATTTTCTAGACGCGCAATGTAAGCCGTAGGATTGAATCAATCTCCACCGTTCATTAAGGAGGTGGAAAGGCTATAAATAGGTGGCCTTGGTCATTTGGCAAGGCAACCTAGAAACCAAGCATCCAAAACACGTGTAAAGCATTCTCCTTGTGAATAACATTCTCTTTTCAAGTATTCAATACTTGAGTTCTCTTCTTTCTTATCAAAGCATACTTACCTACATCTTAAAGGGGTTTTAGGCTGACTTAGTCACTAGAAAGAGAGTGTCTAAGTGCCGCACGGGCAAGGAAAGAGTAAGTCTG
>JANTPZ010083556.1:0-18460 GCA_025593235.1 Vachellia pachyceras | reverse complement strand
CTCCACCGTTCATTAAGGAGGTGGAAAGGCTATAAATAGGTGGCCTTGGTCATTTGGCAAGGCAACCTAGAAACCAAGCATCCAAAACACGTGTAAAGTATTCTCCTTGTGAATAACATTCTCTTTTCAAGTATTCAATACTTGAGTTCTCTTCTTTCTTACCAAAGCATACTTGCCTACATCTTAAAGGGATTTTAGGCTGACTTAGTCACTAGAAAGAGAGTGTCTAAGTGCCGCACGGGCAAGGAAAGAGTAAGTCTGTGACACAGGGCATAGGCAGCTTATTACCGGTTTTATTTTTGTTTTGTCCTTGTGTTTTATATCCTTCTATTTACAACATTTTTTATTAAAAAATGTTGAGTCTAAATATTGAAAGAATTTTTCATCCTTATCATTGCACTCAATTTTGTTATGATGAAGCATAATCTAATTAGGGCTGGACAAAGATCAGTTTAGACAGGAATTGGTATCAACTCGGAGTCTAATCTTGAAGAAGGAATGGATTGATCTCTATAGTTTAAGGACCGGTCCAGCGCAACTTAGTATGGAACCAAGATCGGGTTGGACTAGTCTACCAGGTTAGATGAAGGCAGGAAGATTGAAAAAACAGGGTCTCAGGTCGTGACTTGAGATACTAAGAGCACAAGTATGGACATCAAAGGCTTAAGGAAGATAATCGTGACCTATGGATCGGTCGTGTTACATGGTTTAATATGCCAGTATGATGTCCAATTAGGTTGGACCTGATTTTTCCTGGCTTCTAGATTCCAATGAGAAGAGCCACTGGGTCTAGTCGTTGCCTCCACCTTCCTCTTCCACTTCAAAGCCTTCTCATTCATCTCCTTCCCTTTCTCCGACGACCCTTCCATCACCTCCTCCCTTTTAACATTCGACGCCACCTCCACCCCATCCCCCCACTCCACACATGCATACTAACAATTTGTCTGTTGCTCGACGAACAATAACCAAGACAACATTGGCTTCCCGATGCACACGCTCTCCATCATCGAGTTCCATTCACAATGAGTTAAAAACCCTCCAAGGGTCGGGTGCTTGAGCACATGCTCCTGCGAGCGCCAACTCGCTATGAGCCCTCTCCCCTCTATCTCTTCCTTAAACTCCTTCAAGAAAATCACCCCCTCCACCCTCTATGAGGTTGAGTCTGACGACTTATATTCTTGCCTTATACTGTATAGCACCAATTAAAATAAACTGCTCCAAACACTCATTAAAATTTAAATTTGTATTAAAAGTTTTATACTATTTAATATCCTACCGTATTTTGAATATGATTGAGTTAAATAGAAACAAGAGATTGAAAAAAATCTAGTCAAAGGGCAATAGAACTCTAGAAGCATAAAACAATAAAAAAATGATGGAAATAACGTGTAACGGTAAGCTGATATGTAATGTGAAGAGATGTGACCACATGGGTGTCCCACTTAACCACCTACCTTTTCTTGGTTTCTGGATGACCTGGAAGGGGCTTGGTTTGGCGGTCATAAAGAGTAAAAACAAGAATTAAATAAGTCTACATGGACATCAATGATATTATTATAAAATTAAGAAATAGAGATGAGATTGAGTAAAAGGGATGTGGAAGATAAAAGGAATAAGAGAGCATTTAGAGAGAAAGAATGAGAATATGTTCATTGTCTTCAAACCTACGACCATTTGGTTCATATCCACTATTTACAAGCAACAGGCCCTTAAATTCCATTACAAGAGTTATAATAAGGAATAAGTATACATTATTCTAGAATATGTTACATAAGAGTTATTATGTGTATTAACCATACAAAACTCCTAAGAGTCCATTCATGTTGTAGGTTATAGCTTTAAGTGTAGAATTTAAAAAGACAAATGTTATGTACATCCACACTTGATATTGTAATATTTATAACACTCCCCCTTAGATGTTCATAAATAAATATTGTGCCTCATTAAATTTTACTAGAAAAAACCCAGAAGGCAAAGATCCAGTGAAGGAAAAAAATTACACAATATTTATTGAAGCTGTCTCGTTAACAATCTTATCAGGAAATCCTACTGGGCAAAACATTGGTCAATGGAAAGAGTACAGCATGATTTTTACTCCCTTTGATAACATTACTTTTACTCACTCTAATGACAATATCATTTTCTGATGGGAATATCACTCATTAAAAATGTAATTGTCAGCAATGATTAATAGTTGATCTTCTTTTAATCTGAATTACATAGATACATTGTCATCAAACTATATGTTGAAATGTATTTATCTATCATATTTTCTACATATGTTGAATAAATGTATTCATTTACTATATCTTCTGGATATGTTGATTTATTCTTTACATTTTCAATCAATTATAAATATACTCAAATTCTTTAATTCACATAACTTTATATATTGAATGCTTTTCTTAGATATGCTTCTTGCGTTATATATTCTTCAAACATTCTAATGCGCATTTTCCTATTCATTCATCCATATGCATAGGCAATATTCAATAGACACATATTTTTTAATATATTATGTTATGCCAGTAATTAAGGGGAGTAATGGGAGGGCGGGGCTGCCCCTTGGGATAACCCGCGCCCCGCCCGTGAAGGATTACAAACGGGTACAGGTCAATACGGGTGGGTTACGAGTAACCCGGATAACCCGTAACTGTGTTCAACATAGCCAGAAGGATGCCCTCGCTTGCCGTCCAGCCTGCCCTTATTCAACAAACACTTTTCCCTTTCACGCGTCATGAATCCACCAAAGCTCAGATCTTACAACCACCCAAACTCTCTGAAGATGATGACACTTAGGCAATCGTTAAAACTCTAGGCAATATCTTGTGCCTGTTACTGGCAAGATCTAGAACTGTTATTCAACACCTTCCTAGACGGACGCCCTCCAGTGAAGATGACGGCGATCTTCGATTATCCACAATGGCGATGTTGATGACATGAGATCCCCATCTCCGAATTCATCATTCGACTGCAATTTCGTCTTCAAGATCCACATTCGTGATGGTGACAAGCTATGGATGAAGGTAATCTTCAACTTCTCCAACAAATGATAATGGCGACGGCGAGGAGGAAACAGACAGTCCAAAGGGAGTTGAAATCTTGGACTTGAAACGGAGGTGGAAGATGAAGCAGAGGGAGAGGCGGGAGAGGAGGATGAGGGCAGAGCCGAAGACGAAGGCGAGGACAGAGAAGTGGAGGAGTTGTCAGCGTGTCGTGAGTTGTGATTGGAGAGTAAGACTGAGAGTGAACAGTGAAGCTGAGAAGACTGGAGCCTGGAGACTTGTTGAGTGTGTCAGTGTGTAGACTGGAGAGGGTGAGCTGTGTTGAGTGTGTCAGTGCGTGACAGAGTAAGTGTGACAGAACAAGCCTACGTTTTTTTAAGTGACAAAGTGATCTCACGGGTGATCACGGCCACCCAGTGTGTGACCCCGTGCCCTGCTCGGTGAGATGGTAGCCCCGCCCGTAACGGGTCCAAAACGAGCGGGTCTGAACGGGTATTTTTAGAGCGAGTAGCAAGCGGGATGGGCGGGACGGTCTTTTTTGCTCACCCCTACACAAAATAATATCCTTATAGCTTATCTAAATCATCATACCATTGTGAAAACATTTGTTTTCATATAAATGTTCACATATCATATAATAACTTTATATTTCATGTTTTTGTACTATAGATCCATAATTCTCACATTGAAATAACATAATCCTATTTTCATTACGTCTTTTCCTTTTATTTTTCATCTTGACCAATCATTCTTTTGCCTACGTTGCGACATAATTTAACAAAATCTCAATATTACTTTTTAGGTACTAAACCTCTTTGAAGGCTTTTGCAATAAATTACATCTTGGCCTCTTTTATAGTGTCAGCTTTCTTAATAAGATCATCTTAATGATATGCTTCTCTTTATCCAAGGTATAATATTTGAAACAATTGTCTGTTCATGGTTCTGTCATGTTTCATTTTCACTTATATACTAATTGAAGCATTTTCAGCTCGAATATGAGATTTAATTATACTCATTTAGGTTAGTGATAACATCTACAAATGTTTTGCAATGTTTTATGAATGCAATACTTTATGAACTTCTTGTTTTATATTGTTATATTTGAGGATCTAAATTTAACAGCAATAAGGCATTTAATTCATTTTCTTTTCCAACCACTCAGTTTATCCCCCTCATGTAGAAAAACTTTATCAAATGACAATCAATTAATAATGCAATGCAAGCCTCATGAACTCATTTGTTCCCTTTAGAAACACCATTTTGTTTCATTTAGAAACAAATAAGGAGGAAAATCTTGTCCAACATTTATCGCCACTTTCTATCTTTGTGCATTATGGTGGATCAATAAGAATAAAGATCGCACATTTGAACCTTTAAGATATAAAACATCTGGATCCTGACCAAAAGCTAATTTCATTGGGAGAGTTTTATTGGCTTGATGTGTATATGTACTAGAATATATTAAGTCAGATATGTCAACATTGAAATGAAAATCTTGCTCTTATAAGTTTTGATCAAGTTATATATGGAGGCTTTAGTAAAAGATTTATGGATCGTATAATCTAAAAATTATGCACACATGAACATAATGAACAATCTTGCAAATTTCAAGCTGCAAGTTACTAATAATCACACATGTAACCATCTTATAGATGTATCTTTCAAATTTATTGAATACTTGTATGGTTTACATGATTTTCGAATGTGCCTATATAAGTTAATATATTTCCAGAAATGTAGAAATCCATTTCAATCATAACCGATGATCTTGTCATGATCCATATTCTATCGAAAACAAGCAGCATATAATAATAACTTTTGAATTATATAATATGCAGGCTATTCATGAAAAATTTATGGTTCTTCTATGAAAATATGTTGTTTCTTATATAGGACTTCAAGCAAAAACTAAAACAAATATCAATAATATTAAAGAACCTGTAAATAAAATTGAAATAAGATATAATAATAGTAATAATATCCAATCCTAGCCATGGAATCCAAAGTTTAAAACAACTGGTAAAAGAATCTTTTTAATTTTATAGAGTGGTTTGGTAACATCTACAATTGTATCTTAGTAAGGTCGATTTATGCTTCAATCTCTTGTATTAGGTTAATTGCTTTTACACACAGGAAAATCTCAATTGAGTCAAACTAAAACATCAGAATTTAAATTCATCAGGCCTAAACTCTTTATAAATCTTAGCTTAATTAGGAGTTTGTGAATATTGTTAGAAGATTATAATGCACCTTTATAGATAAAAGGGAAGATTCAAGATAAGTGAAGATCTAATTTTTCATTTGAATTTAGTTTATATCTAATTTCAAATTTTTGTTATGAACATGGTAATGGTCCGAATGACTGGATTCAGGGTAGCACAAGTGAGAAAGCCAAGGGCGCAACCAATGATGCTAGCTTTTCTTCCTTTCCATTTTTTAAGGTTGGAGGCTACAAATGTTATCAGGCGAAATACAATGAGGAAATGAACAAAGTCAATATTGACTGCTAAATTTACAGTAATGCGTTTCTTTCTATGAATGCTTTCTTTTTTTCACATGCGGAAAAAAATTGATCAGGAAATCAATCATAGATATTAATGTAAATATGTCAGGCAAATAATCAACCGTAGAAATGTATGTCTACATTTAAATTTTGTTATCTCAACTGGATTTAGCCAAGGTTTTTCTTTTATACAATCACATCCATGTATCTCGAACTATAATTTTAAATTATTTCTCTCCCTTACATAATACTTCCTTCTGTTGTAAATGTGAGAGTTAATTATTTGAAAGGTTTGTTTTGATTCTAAATATAAGATCCTAATCTACTTTGCCTCCAAAATTCTACAATTATTTTTTAAAATATCCCTATTAATGACATATCTTAAATGGGATTTTCCATTAATGGGTAATGATTGTTAGGACAATCATCACATGTTTGTTATAAATAACTAAAGTGTAAAGATTTTCACATCTTACAACAAGTATGCTTCCCTAATTTACTGCTACAAATGCCACATTTTCTGTTGGGATTAGAATACTCACGGAGTGGAAAAGACATATTTTAAAAAAATTTAATTCCTTTTTTGGATCTATTAAAGGCGTTTAGACAAAGTAGTTAGGATGTTACCTTAGTTTTGTAGTTCTTCAAACTCGCTGATCTTCTTTGATCGCTTCCTTCTACTGGTATCCATTAGAATAGATCCCAACAACGGCAGTGTACTAACGCCTTGACGTTTCTCTCTCTCTCTAGGGATTCTTTTGGTTCACCCTTCAAAAACTGTATACTCACATACATCCTCAAATGGTTCATGACTCCTCCATTTATAGGACTCATGTGGAGTGTATTGAATATTTAAAATTAATCTTGATTAATCTTGTAATTTGAATTTGAAAAAGATATTCAAGATTAATCTTCATTAATCTTGAAATTCAAATTTGGATTAATTTGATTTGATCAAATCATATCTATTTAATTAATCCAAAAAGTAACCAATTTAAGTTATTTTTATAAATTAAATTTGAATATCAATGTTAGTTATTTAATTTATCAAATAAATTAAATATTAAAACAAACATATGAAGATTAATAATATTATTATTATTTGAGCTTATATATATAAATTCGAAAACACTAGAGCATTAAAGCTAATGTTGGGCTATTCTTGCGTGCGACCCTATTGGCCCATATGAAGTTGGCAGTGAATTAAACTTATTATCAAACCACAAGTCGCAAGTAATCTCTAGCAAAACATTAAGATTACTCAAATCACGTGAGGATCGTTAATAAGGTACAACCTGTCATGTAATCATGTCACGTCCCGTTTGTCATATGATATCTTAGTCAAGGATGAGGTATGGATAACGTCATCCTTCTATTCTTAACCATTACTTTCTCAATCCATGAGTAGTCTAATGTTAGAAACAAAAACACCTTTCGTTACAGTATGACCACACATTTCTTAGACTCACTCATCGAGAGGCCGAGTAATATCTCTCTACTAACGCGATGGATAAATCCCATCTTGATCATTCATATTCATCCGCATGAAAAACCCCTAAACTCGATTATAACCTTTATTATCACCCTGTTAAATGTGACTTTTCACTAAGTTAGAACTCATCGACTTTTATATGATAATCTTAGGTCAAAGGGCATTGTGACACGATTACACATGAGATAAGCTTATGACATACTCCATGCAACTTTCTTATAGCGGGTCAGTTTAGCACCTTATACTCTTACAAGTGTCTAAGACTTTGACTCATATCTCCATACCTCATCAAAGTCATACTGGTCTTATTTAATCTTTGTTATCGCATAGACAACCAACTAGGGACATTTAGAACAATCTTCATAATTTTTCCATGGATGTAATTATTACAATAAACATGCAAAAACTATGATATTTAAATGGAGAAATTACATTAAAATAAACAATGTCTAAAGTACAATGATTAACCTTTAGGGTACAATTTTCAACATTTTTATGCTGTAATTTTGTAGCGTTTTGACTAATAACCGCTACAAATTATGAATTTAGTATCGTTTTAGAAAACCACTACTAATTTACGGCTATAAATGCCACTTTTTTTGTAGTGTTTTTGGAGTTTAAATTTTCCATGAAAGTTAAAAAACTTAGTAAATTTTTGGAGGAGAGCCAAAGCTTTTTATGATTTTACCCTTATAAATTTAATATTATTTCATTAATGCCTAAGTCATTAAATAGCTTAATGGTAGATTCCAAAATCTGAATATAAAAATACTTAAGGAAAAAAGAATATCCATTCTTAAAGTCTTTCTAACTTCTCATAACTCCCATCATCCCACTAATCCAGTACTCTATTAGTTAACCATGACAGAAAAGGGATTAACTCAAATTTGAAACGATTATCATGGTTAAAAGAATTCAACATATCAGAAACCATTCATCTGTAGTATATGTACATCTATTACCGATTTTACATTTATCCATGATGGAAAAAAAAGATGAACTGAAAAAGTTAAAGGCCATTATGGATAATGGAATCCCTCTTACCAGAAAGCACAATGATTAATCTAAATCCTTGGCTTTCAAGCCCAAGTACATTACTTCTTAAAATATCCATACAGACCCACCAAATAATATACCGGTTTCAAAGAGAGGCATCCGGCCTTCAGACAGTGAATCCATAAAGAACATATTCAAAATTATCTTAAGTTAGATTATATAAAAAATATGAGCCATATGGTGCCAATATACATCTATCCGAACACATGAAAGGAAAGGAGGATATACAACAAGGATAGCCAAACTCAAGCCTCTAAAGCTTTTCTAAACATCCATGCACGAGAGCCATCACTTGAAAATGATAAAAGACAAGGTGAGATAAAATCCCAACAATATGGATCACTAGGCATACAAATGAGTGCCAGTGAGGAATTAAGGCAAAAGTCCCATAAAATCATGAAGTAATATATACATGTTTTCTTAATCAAATTCTCGGTAAAATAACATCATAATGAATCATAAAATTATTCATTTCTCAACTTGATATGAATCCATAGAGCAAGTATGTGAATTCTATAGATATCTTTTTTTTTTTTGCATTCAACTACCAAGAGATGCACGTAGAAGAAGATAAATAGTTCATTTGTTTTTATTCTCTATGTAATTTTATTATTTAAAAATGGATCATTTTGTATTTAGATGATTATTAGGAAGATTTGATCTATCTTTTAGATATTTTGAATCATCTTAAGAATTTTTAGAATATGTAAATAACTTATCTTTTATGATATTATTTTAGATATATGAGTGTGAATTAGACATCTCAAGGATATTATGTAATATCAATATCTTTAATTTAATTTAAGTAGATGACATCATGTTGTTATATTTTTTTAATACAAAGCTGGCAAGGAGAATATAGGAGCTGATTCTCTATCTAGAAGGCCCCAACATGCTGACTTCCTTCATATGGTTGTACCGTTACCCTTGGATTTTCTCAACTTTGAAGAGTCTTTGTTGCACGATCAGTTTACTACCCCAATTATCACGGCATTACAACAAGTTAATAAGTTTCTTTATTTAAGGAACAAAGTATTCAATTATGGACATATTAGGAATAGATGAATGAAAAGTTTTTTTTTCCCTGAAAAGTAGTGACTTGTAGTTTGTTTTGTGAATCTTGTAGAGCCTTTTATAGCTAATGATCTAGAGATTAGTTCATCTAGAATTTTAGTTGCTCTCATGGTGAACATCTCTTTGTGTCAGGTTAGTTGTTCCCCATAGTGAATGTGTCATGTCAATACTCGTTGTGTCGTTCACCATAGCGAACACCCTGGTTTTCTAGAATTATCTATGTTTTATAGTTTGCTCTGCCAGAAGATACCATTCTTTGTTTTTTTTTTCGTTGAATATCTTGCAGTCTACTCGTAGCTCTCTCTTCCGGGTGACTTGTCTAATGCTCAAGAAATATGCATATGGGTTTCACTGTTAATTCTAGTAGAAAGGCCCCATTGACTGGGTCAATAGGTTTGTTGAGGAATCCCACCCCCACCCCGAAAAAAAAGCTGTTGAAGTGAACCTCGTTTTAGGATTGCGGGCTGTGCCTAAATTTCGGGTTGTGATTGGAGGCCACCGGGTCCCGGTGATTTAAACGGACCCATAGGGTTTAAACAACGAGCAGCAGGATGTTGAGGTCCTAAACGAATTTGGAACAAGTTTCGCTTTTACATGAAGGTGCTGTTTGGTTCACCGAAAATCAGACAATAAAAAAGGAAAATCAGCATTTTCCATTGGCTGCGCATGTTTGGTTCACTATTCCAGTGGTGGCATATTTTCCATCATTCTCGATAAGTTATCTTCCCACCTTTATTTGTCAGAACCCATTTTCCACCCATGCTGAAAGTTCCAAGTTACGATCTAAAAATTTCAAGATGCAGCTTTCAAGTCGCGACTTATACAATATACATGAACATCCCAAATTGTGACTTGAATATTCCAAATTGAGTTCTGGAAACAAATAATTTTCCCATTACATTGAATACCAAATATGCCATGTCAAAATATTTTTTCCCCTATTTTCCATTCTCTTCCATTCCTATCAATTCTTTGATCTATACGACATGTCCTAGTTCCTAGCGTTAGAGGAATTGTAGGGAGGGATAACTGAAACTAACCAAGACCATTCTTGGGACAAAGAAACATGTTTAGTTCTTCCATCTAAAAACAAAGAAGGCCCTGGAACGAATTCACTGTTGTATGACTGACCGGCTATTACTAACAATTCTAACTTTATGTAGGTGAGTTGCGGCCTACAATCCGAATTGAGGATGGGTGTTCATGAGTGTATTAGCTTTTGGAAATGTAACATTCTATCCAGAAAAATCCAAGATTTTGGCATATTTTTTTAAATATTCGTTTATGTGCAATTCACGTTTAATTGGAAAAAAATGCCAAAAATAACAAGAGAGCATCCACAAAAATTCGATAATAAGTATCAAAATTCTCGAGAGTATGTCATGTATACCCCAAAAATCATTATTATGCCAAAGTGGTAAATAGCTGAATATATATATATATATATATATATGATATTTGAGAGAGTGAGAGAGAGTAATCTCAAAGCACCCAAAAACATATATCGGCCCTTGTCCATATCTTATGTCTGATATGGCATATAAATCTTAAATGATATTGATAAGCATTAAATGTTAAAAGCATCCCCTCCTAGTTGTTGGAACTGCATAGTGAATGTGTCATGTCAAGCGCAAGAGATGTACTCGCTGTGTCGTTCACCATAGCGAACACCCTGGTTTTCTATAAATATGTTGTTCATGACAAGACTTGATAAATTAGTGATCCTATCCCTTTTCTACTTTTTCCCTCCTGGATTTTCAAGTTTTCAAAAGTTGAACGTTAAGATTTTTGAGGATTTCAAAATGAGTTAAATTTTGACTAAACGTGTTGAGTTTAAAAGAGTTATATGGACTACAAAAAAAAGATTTAACTGGTTTGGTTTTGCATTTGGAGTTATATGTGATTTTGAGCTAGATTTGGAGATTGGGCTAGGGTTTGGCTAAGTTATGAAAATTATCTTATTGGGAAGGAGTTCTAATGGTTGAGCTATGCTAATATGGTTTGAAATAGATGTTTAAACTGTTAAATATGTTGTATATGCTTGAAAATTGAAAATGCATATTTTGAGGTTAGAGCCTAAGTGTAGAAATTAAGAATTTGACTTGATTGGTATGCTTAGAGGTTATTAGCCTTGATTTTTGTGGTAAATTACTTAGCAAGAGATAACCACTTTTCACTTATGCATGCTGTTACATGTTTTGTGAGTGATTATGAATTCCTTGTTAAAAGCTGATATTACTTGATAAATCTTACATAATTGGTGGTGAAAATGTTTTGTAATGGCTACTTGAAAATGCCTCTTGATATACACACAAAATTGTGCTCCCATTATTATCTCGAGCATGAAGATATTGATTGGAAAGTCATGTGTATGTATATCTTGATGGTAAATTGTGAGTATATTGTGATAGGGCTCTGTATTGTGAATATTGTGATATGTGGAGAAGTGGATGTTATTATTAATGGGAGGTTCTTATAGAAGATAAAGGGGTGAATATTAGCATATATAAAAAAGGATATAAGGATAAGGGACCTCTAGTTGTACAATGAATGATCCTAGACCCATTTGTATTATAAAGGCATGTAACACCCTATTGGCTTTGAGGGGAGAATATATGGTTCGATCTTCTGGTATGTGAATTTTAACTAGTTATATCACTTGAACATTGAGCTTATTAAGTAACTACCAGTCACATGGGATGGTACCAACTTATGGATTCAGTCAGAGGATATAAGGTAGGGCGTGTTAAGGGAGATTTAGCGTATAAGGAAAATGGTCTAATTATTATTGTTGACCCATGTGACCTTTGTGACGTGCTGATGATGATATTGGTATTGTTATATATTGTGATTTGTGAATTGAAATGACTATATGAGCCTTTTGATTAGTTGAGAATGATCTATGGACATATATTATGTTATATTTGTACTGTAAAACTTTGGTAATTCACTTATGTAATGATGAATGTGATCATTATCTCTCATTAGTACTCATTGGTATGTCTTTTAAGTTGAATTATTAGTTACTGAAACTTTCGTCTCATTTAATTAATTTAAATGCTTTCATGTGATATCTCCCGTGCCAGAGCATCGTGGAAGATACAGAAGTGTGATTATAGACTAGCTTTGTATAATCCTCCCTCTATATATGTGCTGAGTGAGTAGGATTGTATATCATCACACCAATATTTTGTTAGGATAATTGAGATACTTTTTACTCATAGTATTATGAATATTTTTTGTGAAGGCCGGATGCCTCACCTTTGGATAATATTACTATATCATGTAGATCCACGGACATGCAATGATGAAATGGTTTAGGAATGTTGTGGATAATCTATAAGCAAGTTTTTATATCATTATAGGTGTTTATTATCTAAGGTTGTTCTTTTACTATTAGCGATAGGTCTTGGAAAGGAAGCATAATCCATTTAACCTTGATAGACATCCTTTGCGAATGTCTCATTTTTTTTGGATCATAGTTAACCCATCTCTATACCTCAAATTATTTATAATCATGGTTAGTTTAATTAATTGTAGATTATAGAGTTAGGTAATCTGTTATAAAAGATCTTTATTATAACATTCACTATATAATCCCTTATTACACCATTGCGCTGTTTCCTTTGATTGAAAACATATTCTTACACTTTCCCATGTGAATAATAATTCACTTAATAAATCTACTGATCAAGTTATATGGACTGTTCAAAATCACTAAGCACAAGATTAGACCATAGCAACCCCTCATGAACAGGTGGGCTTGGGATCTACTAGTGCATGCCTGAAAGTTTCAATCCTTATTCTTCTTGTGTGCATGTAATAATTTCACCTTGTTGTCAATTTCATAAGTAACGTTTGACCAAACACAACATGCTTATTTGAAATAACGTTTCTAAAAGCCAAATATACGGTCAACGGTGTTTTTCTGCAAAACGAGATAATCCCTTCCACACATTTACCTCAACTTACGTAAAAATACTTTTCTACCCGGTTCTCAAATAGGCACAAGTCCACCTCAAATTTGAATATCAGTACATAAGAGCTGTTCATCATATGTTACATTTATCTTATCATTGAATCATATCCATCAATAACAATTGCCATTAATAAATACTTCCAAGATCATTACCGGTTTGGAAAGAAAATATCATACAGGTGTTAAATAACTCAAATCTCATGAAACAATCTCATTGCTTTACACGTCCCTTTTAAAATCAATGTTAAAAGTTTTATTTAACCAACGAATAAAGAAAAGCCATGAATTAATTGTATGTTTGAAGTTTTGATATTACTTGTTGGCTGTAGAACTATATAATACACCATATATATAAATACAATTGGACTTTTAACTATAAATTTAAGTGTACTCTTTTTTATTAAAAAAATACATGTTCAAATAAATATTATGAATACTTTTTTTGAAATATTTTATGTTTTTAATATTGGCCAAGATGTGGCATCAATTGTCCTATGGCGGAGGCCCGAGGGGCCAAGTTATAGTCAAACCATGGTACTTGAGCGTCTGCTCTACTATGGGTTAAGGAAATAGAGTTGCGCCCTAACTAATAGCTATAGCTTTTGGCCTAGTGGTAAGCGCTTGATCCTAACATTTGGTAGCAGAGCCAATGTCATGGGTTCGATTCCCAGCAGGATAATTGCTGAAGGGGAGATTGTTGTTCAAGGTGTGACAGCAATTGTCTCATGGCGGAGGCCCGAGAGGCCAAGTCATAATCGAACCATGGCGCTTGGGCGTCTGCTCTACTATAGGTTAAGAAAATAGAGTTGCACCCTAACTAACAGTTATAGCTTTTGGCCTAGTAGTAAGCACTTGATCCTAACATTTGGTATCAGAGTCAATGTCATGGGTTCGATTCCCAGCAGGACAATTGCTGAGGGGGAAATTGTTGTCCAATGTGTGGCATCAATTGTCCCATGGCGGCGGCCCGAGGGGCCAAGTCATAGTCGAACCATGGCGCTTGAACGTCTGCTCTACTACAGGTTAAGGAAATAGAGTTGCTTGGCCTAGTGGTAAGCGTTTAATCCTAACATTAAAGACTTCTTATTTAAAATAAGACACCATTAAATAAATGATTTAAATACTCGTTAAGGATTTTTTATTATTTTAAGTATTTAAAAAATAAGTTAAATTATGTCTAGAATGTTAAGTGTGGTTTATTAAATGACATGATATATAATAAAAATTATAAAAAAATACAATATGAAAAACCCATTAGTTTTAACTATGATTTTAGTGGTAGGGGAGCTAATAGACAAAACATGGAACATTAATTTAAGGGCCTGTTCGGGGTGGTGCAGTTTTTGTTTTTGGTTTTAAAATGAAATTTTGAAAACAAAATTTTTTCAGCAAAAATGGGGTTGAGTTGGTTTTTAATACAATTTCAAAACAAATTTTATTTAAATTTGAAAACCATCAAAATAGGTTTTCAGATTTTAGTTTTAGTTTTGAAAAATTTATTACCTTTTCCGACGACATTTCTCCTTCTCTCTTCAACCTCTCTCACTCAACCGTCATCACCTTCCTTGCCCCCAATTTTGCCTCTCCTACTTCCAACTTTGGCTCTAGCTTCGCCCCTCCGGCTCCGATTCCACCTTATTCAAACTCTACTCCTCCTCCGCCATTGGCACCCACAACAAATCCAAGCCCACCCACACCACCTGAACCGATAATGAATCCAGCACTCTAACCCCAATACTCCTCCCGCCTTTATTGCAACAGCCGCCACCTTGTTCTCCGAGTGGGGCGGTCCCCCTTTGAGCCATCCCAACCACCGCCAATCATTTTTTATATTTTTATTTTAAATTTTTATTTTTTTATAATTATTTATTTTTTAATTTTTTTATCATTTTTCATCATTTGATGATAGTATAGTTGACTTGACCTACCTTACCTATTTCCAATTTATAACACCTTTTTCAAATTGAAAACCAAAAACTAAAAACAAAAACTAGTTTCAGTTTCTAAAAATTTTGAAACTTAAAACTCAAAACCATCCCAAACGGGGCCCAAGTTAAAGAATGAAGGAGGTTATTTGCAACTAACCCAAGATTCATGGTTTCGTGCATTTAAGCCAAACTTAAAAAATGAGACATCAATGCATTATGCATATATGTATATATATATTACTTAATTAATATTATTTATGGATTAATGATTATTTTTACTTTGTACAAAAACTTGTAGGTTTCTAGTAATTCTTTACGAAAATTTGTGAGACTAAAATGAACCTTAACCCTTTATTTAATTATAATGTTTTAAAAAGAGCGAACATAGTTTTAAATAGAGAAATTGATCTTGTACAATATTTTTTTTGCCACTTGATCTTGTACAATATATAATATAGGATGAAACTCAAATCCATATATATATATATATATATATCTTACATATTGCATAATGGAGCTTATTATAGGCATGAGAGTTTAATTTGATTAATGGTGATGATGATGAGAACGCATGGTCTGAAGCATTGAGTCTCTAATGAGCCTCCTCATGATTTTGCCGGAAGGAGACTTAGGGATGGCTTCCACAAAGTGAAGCACTCTCACTCTCTTGTAACTTGCAACGTTACAAGCAACGTACTTGATCATCTCCTCTTCACTCTCTTTGGCACCTGAACTCATCACCACACTTGCCCCCGGGATCTCCCCAGCTTCTTCATCTGCTATCCTGAAAATCCCGTCGTCATCGGTAATTAATCAGATGATTTGTCGATAGTTTGTTTGGTTAATTAATTATATTGGGATGTGATTAATTCGTTAATTGCTTACGGCACGACGGCGGCATCCTCGACGGAGGGATGAGATAGAAGAATCGCCTCTAGCTCTGCCGGAGCGACCTGTTCATGTATGAGTTTACTAAAGCTGTAATCAAATGGGTACAATAAAATTATGGTATTAAAATTCAATCCAAATCGTTTGGCTAGATCATGAAACCGGTAGACTAGCCTCCTGGTTAATCCAATCTGGGTCGATTGGATTAGATCTTATAAGATCTCTACATTGAAACTAACGTATAATAGCTGTGTTAGATTTTGCAAGAGTTCTACATTGAAACTACTGCATAATGGCTGTGTGAGGTTAGCTACTCAAACAAGGTTTTCACACATTTTTAAACGGTAATCTCTTGATCTTTGATGAGAGATATATTTAACTAATTTGATTAGGTTGAGGAAGTTAGTTAAATTAGTTAGTATGACATATTTTTTTCTAAATTATCACAATCATCTTCTTTAAATCCCACCATCTCTCTCTTATGTGATTATTGTTAAGGGAGTATTAATATGGAAATTTGGAAAAAATGATAAATATATAACATAGGTTTTGCATTTAGAACTAAAATCAACTAGCCAATTAAGTCATACATTAAGAACTAGAGGATTAGTTTATATATACGTGAGACTAGTAGTACAGATTTTCTATGTCAGTTATGTAATATTGGATGTAGAAACTCAGTTTGAAAGCATTTTAATTACAATTACCCACGGTTTTTTCAAGTAAATCCCTTTATCAAGTGATTCTATATAAAGTGATTCTTATCAATAACAAATTAAATGGAGATTTTTCTCTAATTTTCTCTTTTTTCTTCTATATTCCTTTATTTTTAACAAAAGCAAAAAAGATTTCTTGCAGTAGTGGTGGTGTGAAAAACATACTTGGAAGCCTTTGTATTTAATCAGTTCCTTGATACGATCCACAATGAACACATTGTCGTCGTCATCAATGAAGCCTATATCTCCGGTGTGAAGCCACCCATGCTTATCAATCGTCTGTGCCGTCTCTTCCACCCTCTTGAAGTACCCTGATATAGCAACACACACACTTTCAATTTCTCCATCGTTTTCACTCACTCCACTTGTTTCAGTCCTTAATATAAGATCCTCTACGGTAATGTACCTTGCATGACGGCCTGGCTTCTGACACAGAGCTCACCGGACGTGTTCCTCGGGAGGGAGTTGCCGGTGTCGGGATCAATGAACTTCACTTCCACATTAGGGATAATGAAGCCCACTGAGTTCCTCTTTGAATTCGCTAATCCTCTGTGTGCATGAGTCAGTGTAATGCAGCTATGTTCTGTTAATCCATACGCCTGCGAAACAAAACCTACACTTTAAACATTCATATTCATATACATACACACAGAGATCGATAGATATATATACACACACACATATATAGACACACACACAGATCGATACACACACACACACATAATCTCGTCGGAAGGATGGGTTGAGCTTGAGGGTTGTGACTGCTTTGGGTTGGCAAATTGTGCTAAACCAGTCGGTTGGCCCCTTTTTATGGTTTTTTGGCAATTGTTTGGTTTATTTTTTTTAAAAAATTATTATTTTACACTTAAACATATTCCTGTTTTATGTTAGAAACTTAAATCCATGTTTGAATTCTCACTTTTTATTAATGTATATTTTTATATCAATATAGATAAACATGTAAAACAGATATTATATATTTATATATACTACCAGAAAAATGCCATTTAACGACGGAAAATATTAGTGACCCCTGTTTTAGCGACAGAAAATAATCATTTAGTGACGGATTTTTCGTCGCTAAATGGCATTTTTCTAGTAGTTATTTACAAGTTTTTGGGAATAATTTGACTATAGAAATTGAAAAATATAAAAATAATTTGAATTTAATATATAAAAGTTTGTAACTTAATTTAAAAAAATTTAAAAAGTTAAAAATTTTAAAATAATCTAAAAATATACAAAAAAAAAAAAGGGCTTGCCTTACCTTAAAGAAACCTCAACCCTTTTTCTCAGTCTTAAGAACAAGTATTCTCTTGTCATAGACAATTCTACCTGAGATATTGTCCAACCGTTGACAATGAATGCAAACAACTCTTCCAATGTTGGTTCTAACCTTAACATTAGCTTATTATATGGTTAAGGACCGATAACTTCGGCCGCGCCGTGGGACAATACATGGCTCTGTTCTTTACCACCTATTAATCATCATCAAACTACTGGCACTGCACAAGTAGAAATAATTAACTTACTTGTTGGACAAGAACACCAGGGAACTTATTCTCAAACGCCGTGAGAACTTCCGGAGCAAGAGGGGCGGAGGCGGTGAGAACCGCCTGAAGCTTGAGCTTGGAGAGATCGAACTCATCCACCACCGGATTCTTAACTAAGTTAAGAATGATCGGAGGCACTATCGGAGCGTACGTGACCTCATGAGCGATCAAAGCGTTCAAGAAAGTCCTCAGCTCGAAGCGTCCCATGACCACCACCGTGCCTTTGTTCCTGAGCGTGGAGCAGCAGATTCCGGCGATGCCGTA
>JANTPZ010083555.1:0-14689 GCA_025593235.1 Vachellia pachyceras | reverse complement strand
TTATGGAAGCTTACGACTATGGATTTAGAAATATCATTATCGAATCTGATGCCAAACTTTTGGTGGACATGCTTAATTTAAATTGTGACTCTTCTAACGGTGATTTGTTATTTGCAGATATTAGGGAGCTCATGGTTAGAGAATGGAATGTTGTCATCCAGTACATGCCAAGAGAGCAGAACCGATTGGCTGATGCTATAGCTAAGGAGGCCATCTCTTCTTCTAGAGCCTATACCTCGTGCCCGCATCATCTTCGGGATTTGTATGCGAATGATTGTTTGGGAGTTTCTCCCCATTTTGTGTAATTTCGCGTTTCTTCTTTGAGCTTTTAGCTCTCCTTATGTATAAAAAAAACAGCTCGAAATGTGTTTAAATAAAATCGCTTCTCAAAAGCTTGTTAATTTTTTTTTTTGGGGGATGGATGGGGGAAGAAAAAACTTGGTCATATAAGTTAACCTCAAGCTATGTCATGTTATGAATTTATATAAAATGCTCACATCATTATTCGATTGAAATCTTATTTTTGTCCATAACATAGAAATTAATTCGATTCTTTATAGATCTTTACACATTTTTTAGAAAAAATGTCTCGTACATCGAATGCTTTTAAATTTTTTATAAATATAATTATATTTATAAAGCCTTTCTAACAATTTATTCATTACAAAATTGATTATCGAATTATATATAATATGATTAATGGGTCACAAAAAAAGATATGAAAAATAAATCATTTTGAAACTAAGAAAGTTGGAAAAATAATTATGGGTCAGGAAGAAAAGGTAAGAAATAATTTTTTTTAAGACCATAGACTTTATATTTACGACTAGAAGTTTGTAAATTCAATCATATCTATGAGATTCTTAATACATGTGTATCTAACTAAAATTATCCCAGTTCAAAATGATTAGTACGTGTTTGGAAATCGGTTGGGAGAGTGATTTTACACAAATTGAAGTAAATATGTAAGAAAAGTTTTGTTTCGATTTGTGTGCAATAGGATTTCAACGTGAAACCCCAATAAGCACAATCATTTTCCAGAAAGCATGATTTAAACCCTCAGGCTAAAGGTAAAAAAACTCATGATATGCTTTAGCATGGGAGCCTTTTTATTTATTTAAAAAAAGAAGAAGAAGCTTAATCTTAGAGTGCCAAGGGTAAGGGCAATAAATAATAAAAAAATTGATGTGAATAGCAAAATAATAGTAGCAGTATTTTATCCTTAATCGAAAAAATATATTTATCAAAATTTTTGAAAATGAATTAAAATTTTGTATGAGGCTGACCTAATTTTTTGGCCTCAAAATCGAAAAGTGAGTGCAATGGCGTGTAGCCAATGCAGCAATGCTATTGCATGCATTTTCAAAGGGCCAGGTAGTAACATTACGTCATTACGCCCAAACTTGTGTGGTTCAGTCCCAATGGCAGATTGCCGTGAAGTTGAAGTTGAACACAGACTGATGGTAGGTGGTGATAGATGTGACGTCGGTGGCCTCCGCCGTCAGCTTCACTTGGCGCAGCACTTATTGGTTCACACAATCGTGCTTGTCCTTTTCTTATGAATTGACACCGCTCTGAATAATTTAGAATTTGTGTGCGGTTTTCAAAAAATCCTTACGCAAGCCTCCTCTTAAATCAACTCCCCTTTCTGCTACACGACACTTCATACAAGTGTGAGTGCGTAGTGCGCAGCCGAGTCTACATGGGTTGGGCTATTGCTCTTCATGGCGGCGCCGGCGACATTCCCCTCTCATTGCCACCGGAATGCCGTCAGCCGCGTGAGGAATCCCTCCGTCGCTGCCTCCAGATCGGCGTCGAAGCTCTCAAATCCAAAATGTCTCCCCTAGACGTGGTCGAGCTTGTGGTAAGATCCAGAATTCCATAGCATTTCTGACCAATGGTTCTTTTGTGATAATGACACTGATATTTCTTGCTCCAATGCTCAGTATTGAAAGGTCGACTTTATGATTGATTTTATTCTTAATTATTTGGGTTCATCTTTAGTGGTCATGTAAGCGAGAGGACTTTATTTTAAACCTTGCAAGTCAGAATGGCGATGTCATTGAGTACGCTCGATCACTTTTGCTTTGCTGTGATGCCTTAAAACACCCTTGTATCATATATTACTACTGGGAGAATTAGAACACGATCTGAGCTAAAAACTACGAAGAATGTGTCATTAGATTGAGAAAAGGAATATATAATATCAACTTAGATTCGAAATCGGGACCACTCTCTTTGACTTGTCACTTGGGAGTAAGATAAATTGATCCTCTCTCGGCCTCCATGAGTGTGTCAATTTTATAACCACTGATTTACAGATCATGAGACAAATCGTGGGAAAATGGGGCTGATTCTGTGTTTCCGGGCTCTAATTGAAGGTTTGAATGGTGCTGCAATTGAGTTTTTTTATTGGATAAGTGCGATACTGTCCTCCATCCCATCTTGCCTTGTAGTATCCTCTGCTTCTAATTGTTTCTGTATAGGTTCGTGAATTAGAGAACTGCCCCCATTTTAACGCGGGAAGGGGATCTGTGTTGACAAACAAAGGCACGGTTGAAATGGAAGCTTCTATCATGGAAGGCAGTTCTATGAAATGTGGAGCTGTTTCTGGTCTCACTACGGTTGTAAATGCAATATCTTTAGCTCGATTGGTCATGGAGAAGACACCTCATATATATCTAGCATTTGATGGAGCAGAGGAGTTTGCTAAACAACAAGTGAGCTTGCGATTATATTACACGATTTCTTTTAAGAGTCTTCTTATGTATGTTTAATTTCCGCCTCCACTTATTGAATTTATTTGAAATTTCAGATTGGGTCCTTCTGTGCAATATTATTCATATTTGCTGCATATCTTCTATCAGTTGAATGCAGCTCTACATTTTTTTCCCTTTGGGACATCGAACTCTACCTTATACCTTTGACCAGTATACAAACCGCAATAAGAGTTGTTCAAGTGGTAAATGACGCTTGAAGCCTTGCCACTTGAACGACACTTGTGAAAGAGGCCAGCTACAAAGCTCAAGCTATATCAATTCCGCACAAAAAAAAGTGTCGCGGGAATACTCAGGAAAAACCACTAGAAAATCTAATATATGTTCTTGCTGCTCTTTCACTTGCCACTAGAACAGCATCATTATAAAATTAGCCACCAAGAAAGTCGCAGTAGAGTCAAACTTTTATTCAAAGTAAATAATCACAATCTGCATTTTATCTTGAAAGACATTTTTGTTTTATAGGGTGTTGAGACTGTCGATTCAAGCCACTTTATTACTGCGGAAAATATTGAAAGACTAAAGCAGGCACAGGAAGCAAATAGGGTTCAGGTAATCAGTTCTATGCATGAAGAGTAGGCTTATGCTGAGTATTGCTTAAAGCATGTGATATTTGTGTTCCATCAATAATCTGAAGTTATCTGTCCCTAAGATGCTAGCATACTTTATGCTTCATAAACATACAGGTCGATTACACTCAACCCATCCAGAAGGCTGATGCTAAGAAGGAAGCACCAATGGCTAATGGTGATAGTCAACTGGGAACAGTTGGGTGTGTGGCTGTCGACAGTCATGGGGATCTAGCTTCTGCAACATCTACTGGTGGACTAGTGAACAAAATGGTGGGTAGAATTGGCGACACGCCACTCATCGGTGCTGGGACATATGCAAATGAGCTCTGTGCAGTTTCTGCCACAGGCAAAGGAGAATCAATAATACGTGCAACTGTTGCGAGAGATGTGGCAGCGCTGATGGAGTTCAAAGGCCTATCTCTTGAAGAGGCTGCTAAATGTGTTGTTGAGGAACGGACCCCAAAAGGCACTGTTGGCTTGGTTGCTGTGTCTGCAAAAGGAGAAATTGCGGTGTGTTATAACACTACGGGCATGTTCCGAGCATGTGCTTCTGAAGATGGCTATTCGGAGGTTGCAATTTGGTCTTCTGGCCTGAAATGAGTGATTTGCAGGATTCTGTTTTCAGTTTTCCTGGCTTAGAATAACCGTATTTTTTTCTTCACTTCGTTTAACTCTATCCTTATTTCGTCAGAGAAACATGTCGCCCATCTAAAATTGTTTTGCTGATCTGTGTTACATTAGTTTTGTTCTTGTAACCTCCAAGTAATGAATTTGCCCGTCTTATTAAAAAAAATATTAACCCCCCCCCCCTTCGGGGGGCGCGCGCGCACACATGCTGTAATCCAATCTCTAATTGCATAAAAATTTAGGCGCGAAATTCATATACTCATTATGAAAATAGAAAATTGAAGTCAACTATGCTTTGATGTCAATTGAGAATTTGGAAACTCCCTAGTGCAAAAGTAAATATTGTCAAATATGTGCTTTGGACTTGATCATCAAACAAAATTTAGCCACTGGTTCACATTAAGAAACACCATAATCAAAACAGAATGTCCAGAGACATTCTTCTTGTCTGAATATACAGGCCAATATATTCAATTACAAATGAAAAACATTGCATTACAATTAGCAAGGAGATTGCAAATCTAAAGGAAAAAAATTCTGCTCAGTTACACTGCAATTTGAAAGGGCTGAAAAAATTATAAGAATTGCTACAGAATTTTACAGCTTGCAGAAGGGGAAGGGCACCCCAAAAAAAAAAACCTCCCACGTCTCGTCTTTTGAGTGTAGAAGCATCATTTTTTGTTTAGAGTATTGTAACTATGACTGAAAAGGGAAGAGAATTAAAAAAAAAAAAGGGAACTCATAGAAAAATCAAGATCGTCTACCTCTGTCACTACAGTAAGGCAGCCATGTTTTTGAAGTGTTAAAAGAAATATTGAGATTGCAAAGTTCTTCAACAATGAAGTAGTGCATTTCAACCTGTGGCACAGTCTTGAAGATAAGGGTGACTTCGATTTATGTAGCGATCCCACATTGGCTTGTACTTGCTGACAGCCAACTTCAGCCAAGGCTTCATGTTGCCATTAAAGTGAATAACTGCTGCACTTTCGATCAGGCGATCATCAATATTTACGTCATTCCCCAATCCTAAAACATGCCATCTCCTGTCAAGTATCTCTGTCAGACCATAAAAACTTGAAAGACCAGGAGGTAGAGTGCCCAGATTCCAAAGTGACCCATCAGTATTCTGTTCTTGCCAATAGTGATATATTGCGGTCACGTCTGCTTTCCTCCAGGCAACCAAGTCAAAAACGTTCATACCAAAAGCCCATGCACATGCCTGAGGATCATACTTTGAGCTTATAGGGCCCGTTTGGCAAATTGCCATAAGCCATTTATAAGTGCTTATTCACATAAGCCGAGGCAAATATGTGGAGGAGATTGTCTCGTTTTGCGGAAAAATACTGTTAAACGTGCTTATGAAAATAAGCACATGGTTACTAAACAAGCCCATAATTGGATTTGAGAAGTTGAGATACTTATAAAAACGATGGAATACTTCAAGACAAGTTTCCACAGCACCATTCACGTTTCCTTGCAAATCCAATGAGAAAAGACGAGTCAGATCCTGCTGGACAACGACATCATCATCAAGAAATACAACCTTCTCAAGTTGTGGATAGATCTCAGGGATGTAAAACCGAAGATGATTCAGTAAATACAAATACTTAGGATTGTGCAGTTTTGCTTCAATTTCCAAATCCTTATATACCCCAAAATAAAAGGCTTGTGAATCAGCGTTGAGAAGTTGCTTGACAACTGGAGAATAAGATTCATTAAACCAATGGAAATTCTCAAAATTCTGCACTTCTATGGTGGCCCCTTTAAAGTCATTAATGAGTAACCATGCTTGCATTGGTCCATAATTGACTCCATTAGTAACAATGTGAAAGACCAACTGTTTTGGATTTTCAGCATTTGAGACCGTGGAGTTCACAACTACAGAAGTGGCAAGCACATTATCTAAAAATATGCAGAAATGATATAGATTGTTGTCCATTAGAAGTGGGGAGTTTCTCTTCTCATCTGCAAGTTCATGCAAGGATGGCATTTTGACCCAATCTGTCATAAGTTTAATGTGTAGGCAATGAAGGCTCTTGGGTAGTCCTTCAGCTACTACTTGACTAAAAAGGTTGCCATTGACTACTTGACTAAAAAGGGAGTCCTAACCAATCCAAACTTGAGATGAGTTCAAGAAAGGCCTCAAGAAGCAGTTCTACCCTGAAGACGCTGAGCATGAGGCTAGAGCCAAACTCCGCCGCTTCCAGCACAAGGAAGGGCACATTTGAGAATATGTCAAGGAGTTTCAAGAACTACTCTTGGAAATTTCAGACATGAGTGAAAAGGATGCCCTCTTCACCTTCATGGATGGACTGTGTGGTTGGGCCAAGACGGAGCTCAAGAGGCGGGGTGTTCAAGATCTGGCTTCCGCCATTGCCGCTGCAGAATCCTTAGTTGAATACAAGAAGGAGTCCTCCAAGGGACCGATCAAGAAGAGTACCCACAATGGCAAAGGTGGGGGAGAACGCAATCATGGCCCCAGAAAGGACAAGACAGTTCGCTTCCACGATAAAGGTCCGTCAAAGAAAGAAGATGCTCCCCATAAGATCTCATACTTCCTTTGCAATGGTTCACATCGGGTCTATGAGTGCCCAAAGAAGGGCAAACTTGCCCCTCTCATCATGGACAATGAGAAGAAGGAGGAATCCCAACTTGCCTCTATGACCTGGATAGGGGCCATGGAGAAGAGAAGCAAGGAGCCTCAGAGGGGACGCATGTATGTCCAGTCCACATTAACGACAAGCCCTTTGTCCTCCATGATAGACACTGGAGCAGACTTTGTCTACATGGCCAAGGAAATAGCTGAGGAGATTGGCCTTCCTTATACTAAAGAGGAAGGTTATGTCAAAGGGGTGAACGCAGGTAGTCTCCCCATCTATGGAGTTGCTCGGGACACTCCCATCCAGATCCAACAGTGGCAAGGGAAGGCCGATATCATAGTTGCTCCATTGGACGATAAGAAGCTCTATCTTGGGATAGACTTCATTGACAAAGCTAAGATCGTCCTTGAGTCCTTCTCAGACTCTATGTACATCCGGGAGGGTAAGCGCAGGTATTATGTTCCAGTCAAATGATAGTTTGATGAGAAGAACATAATCTCTACCCTCAAGTTCTCTAAGGGTCTCAAGAGGCAAGAGACCACGTACTTGGCCACCCTGAAGATGGAAGAAGTGGTCAAGGATGCTCCCGTACCAAAGGCAGTTCAAGAAGCCCTTGAGGAGTACAAGGACATCATGCCAGTTGAGCTGCCCAAAAAGCTCCCTCCAAAAAGAGAGGTCGATCATGCCATTGAGTTAGAACCGGGGGCTAAACCACCCTCCTTCACTCCTTACCGCATGGTACCCCCAGAGTTGGAAGAACTCCGGAAACAGTTGAAGGAGCTACTTGATGCTGGGTACATCCGCCTCTCGAAATCCCCTTATGGTGTGCCGATCCTCTTCCAAAAGAAACATGATGACTCTCTTCGTCTATGCATCGACTATCGAGCCTTGAACAAGATTACTATAAAGAACAAGTATCCCATTCCTCGAATTGATGAGCTCTTCGATCAACTTAGAGATGCCATGTACTTCACTAAACTTGACTTGAGGAGTGGGTATTATCAAGTCCGCATAGCCGAAGGAGATGAACCAAAGACGGCATGCGTCACTCGTTATAGGTCATATGAATTCCTTGTCATGCTCTTTGGACTCACTAATGCACCGGCCACATTCTGCACTCTTATGAACAAGGTACTTGCTCTCTACCTCGATCATTTTGTGGTAGTCTATCTTGATGATATTGTTGTATATAGCAAGACCTTGGAGGAGCATGTGGAACACTTGCGATAAGTGTTCTCCACATTAAGGGCCAATGAACTTTATGTCAAAAAGGAAAAGTGTTCCTTCGCCCAAAAAGAGGTGCCCTTTTCGAGACACATAATTGGCAGGGGCAAGCTACGTATGGATCCAACCAAGGTGAAAGCCATCCACAAGTGGGAGCCTCCCATGAGGGTCACTGAGTTAAGATCATTTCTTAGCTTGGTGAACTACTATCCGCGGTTCATCCAAAGCTATTCCGCTATCGCCGCTTCACTCACTGATTTGTTGAAGAAGAGACAAGTATGGAGCTGGAGTACTAGGTGCCAACAAGCCTTCGAGACTTTCAAGAAGGCCGTGACGGAAGAACCCGTACTTGCCCTACCTGATATCAACAAATCATTCGAGTTACACACTGATGCTTCCGATTTCGCTATTGGTGGAGTCTTGATGCAAGAGGGTCACCCCATTGCATTTGAAAGTCGGAAGCTGAACAACACTGAGAAGCGGTACACAGTGCAAGAAAAGGAGATGACCGCAGTAGTTTACTACCTGCGAACATGGAGGCACTACTTACTTGGGAGCAAGTTTGTGATCAAGATCGATAACGTAGCCACTAGCTACTTTCAGTCCCAGAAGAAACTTATTCCCAAACAAGCCCGATGGCAGGATTTTCTTGCGGAGTTCGTATATGATATGAAGTATAAGCCAGGAAAGGCTAATTTAGTAGTTGATGCTTTGAGTCGTAAGAGCACCCTTGCCAGCCTCTGTCGACCTCGAAGTGATATAAGGGAGTGCATCAAAGAAGGGCTGAAGCATGATAAAATAGCCCGGTCCATCCTTAGCCTCATTGAAGAAGGCAAAACTCGAAGATCCTGGGTCGAGGATGGGATGTTACTGAAAAAACCATTTCTAAACCGTATTAATTTAACCAAAATAGTTAAATAACAACAGAATTATGCGGAAGCGATTTCATTAAATGAGGCATCCCGGATCCTTACCACACGATCCGCCCACAAATTGTCATATAGAATCCGAATCGCTTGACACAAAATAATGAACCAACATCACAGTGCCTACAAGTTCTTTCCGGCCATCCCAAAATACAATGCATCATAATAATGGGGTCCTATATGGCAATATAAAATTCAATACAATACCAGTATCTAAAAGAGCCTACAAGGCTTAATAACTATGCCTCTGGCTACTTCCCTCGGCCTCTATCAGAATTAGAGGCATCGCTTGAAAAAATTATAATAACGGAATGAGACATAACGTCTCAGCAACCGAAATCAATTTCTAACATATGCAGGATAGGAATGCAAGTCAGAGAAGCAGGTTTATTAGTACAATAATAATTCACAAAGTAATATCTATCAGAAGCAATTAACCCCCCATCCATATGCTCCGCCTTATAACTTCTGGACATGGTACAACCTATTAGTGCTAGTATACCTAGCCAATGGCTAGCTAGTCACTTCAAGAACACTGCCCCCTCCCATACCACCTGCAACAGGCCGAGGTAAGGAGGTATCTACCCACACCAACTTAGCTTAAATCCGGGCCAAGGATTAGCAAAAGTTGAGGGGCACCATAATTCATCACTCTTCATTCGTCCCGAAAATAACCCCACAATATAACACATAATATAAATGCACATCCATCATCCATATAGTCTCGATGTCATATTCATATCAATCATCACAAATGTCACATCATCCTCATGTATAACAAAACACACATACAGTTCAAAAGTACACTGCTTAACTAAATAAATGTCATATATAAAATATGCAAAATTTTCTAAATCACAATTTAATTTTTATATAAAGAAAGTAAGGGTTAGAAAACACTTTACAGTCCACAACAAGCATATAAAAGAAATTAATCCCGGTTACCTCAACTCCAAGCTAAACCCCACCAGCCTTGAGAATCAAGCAACCACACAGCACAATCACCAATTAATCTACACAGTTCAACGCTATCCCACATTAGCGTAATAACTAATTTAAGGGATAAAAATAATTTAGGGACTTAAACCCCTATAGAGCTTTCTTCGTCACTCTAGGCTACTACAAAATTTATATGTGTATATAAATTCATGCCAAAAAAAAATCATCTTCACTTTAGAACTCAAAATACTCATAAAACAAAATCCCTAATAATTTTCTCAAATATCTTATTTTATCAAAAAAATACTCATATACCTTAATATATTTTAAAACTATTAATATCTCAATACTAAAATTAATTTCACACTAAAAATTTCAACTTTAAAATTTTAAACCCTCAAATAAAATATTTAACTCATAAATAAAATTATTATTAACTTCAAAAACCTCAAATAAGGATTTACTATTATCTACAGAATATCAATTAAAATATTTAACTCAACTTTAATAGGTTAAATATCCTATATATTAGAAACCGTATACAACAACAAAATAGATAAATAATTTCTAAAATAATTCATATATCAAATAAATAATTCTACTCACATAAAAATTAATAATAGAATTTTCTCTACTAACATATGGTCTTATGCCAATAAAACTCTAACTGGAAAAATATTAAAATCTAAAAATATTCTCTAATCGACATAATATTATTACCATTAAGAAGAGAAAAATATTTAGAATAACTTTCATAAAGAAGTTTACTGAAAACAAAACATTTTACTTACCTAAATTATTTCAGAAGTATAATCTTGAGACTGAAATGCACCTCCTTGAACTCTCCCATCTCCCTTTTACGCTCTCTCTCTCTCTCTTTTGCTTTCTCTCACGCTCTCCCTCTCTCAGATATAACAAATGGAAGTGGTGGGGGTATTTATAATACCCCCCACCCATTGCATCCGGCGCCCTCCTTCTACTTTATTTTTTTTATTTTTTATTTTTACTTCTCCCTCCCTCACTCAATCACTCTCCCACACTCAACCTCTTTCCCTTTCCGTCACGCAAGCCCTGCCACTTCCTCTTCTTTTTTTGGCTTTTTGACTGGACGTTACAGTTACTCACAAAGGACCAGCGTATCTATGTGCCTTACCATGACAACATTCGGAGAGAGGTGTTGAAGGAATGTCATGATAGCAAGTGGGCAGGTCATCCTGGCCTACATCGTACGCTGGCTCTAGTAGGTGATTCCTACTATTGACCTCGGTTGAAGGAAGATGTCGAGGCCTATGTGAAGACTTGTCTTTTGTGCCAACAAAACAAGGTAGAACAAGCATCTCCAGCCGGATTACTGAGGCCTCTCCCCATTCTAGAGCGTCCTTGGGAGAGCATTTCTATGGACTTCATCGTGGGCCTCCCAACGAGTGAAGGTTTCAATTGGATAATTGTGGTGGTGGATCGGTACTCCAAATATGCCACCTTCATTCCCGTTCCTAAGGAATGTTCGGCTGAGAAGACAGCCCAATTGTTCTTCAAGCACGTGGTTAAGTATTGGGGGCTGCCTCGTTCGATAGTCAGTGATCGGGACACTCGCTTCACAGGGCGATTCTGGACGGAGTTGTTCAAGCTCATGGGATCTGAGCTCAACTTCTCTACTAGTTTTCATCCTTAAAGTGATGGACAAACTGAGAGGGTGAACGCCCTTCTAGAACTCTATTTGAGGCACTATGTAAGTGCCAATCACTGAGATTGGGCAAAGTTGCTTGATGTAGCCCAATTCTCATACAACCTCCAGAGGAGCGAGTCCACCGGGCGGAGTCCATTCGAAGCCGTCTTGGGACAGCAACCCTTGACCCCTAGTATGATTGCCAAAGGTTATAAAGGCCCAAGTCCTCCTGCGTACAAGTTCGCGAAGGACTGGAATGATCAAGCTGATATTGCAAGAGCCTACTTGGAGAAAGCCTCCAAGAAGATGAAGAAGTGGGCCGACAAGAAGAGACACCCCAGAGAATTTCAGGTTGGGGATCTTGTCCTTGTCAAAATGTATGCCCATGCGAGGTTGGAAGGAAGGCATAGGGGCCTCCTCAGGAGATACGAGGGACCCTTCCCAATTCTTAAGAAAGTAGGGACCAAAGCCTACAAAGTTAAGTTGGCTGCCGGCATCAAGTACCACCATGTCTTCCATGTAAGTCTACTCAAGTCTTATCATGGAGATCCGTTAGATCCGGACAGAGGCATCTCACGGCGTGCACCAATGAGCATCAAGGTTCAACATGACAAGCAGGTTGAAAAAATACTTGCTGATCGAAAAGTGCGTCGCTCAAACCAGCCTCCAATTCATGAATTTTTTGTTAAGTGGAAAGGACTTCCCCAAAGTAAAGCAAGATGGGAGCCCATCTCACATTTGGCAATTCTGGGACCAGATCCAGGAGTACGAGGTCAAGAAGGCAACGAGGACGTCGCCGGAATAGGTGGGGGAGGATGTCATGGACCAATCTAGGGAATCCTAGAATTCTCTTGTAAATACTTGTTTATTCTTGCACCTTCTAGAGTTCTCTACACATTTTTCACATGTGTAAATATCTTAGATATTTTAGGAGAGAACTCTGGAAGCTTTGATGTAAGACGTCGGATCGACTCGATCTCCACCATCCATTGAGGTGGAGTAGTATAAATACCCCCAAGGGGTTGAGTTGTATTCACCAAGCAATTGAAAGCATTCAAGCATTCTCTCAAGTTCTCCATCTCTCTCTAGTTTCTCTCTCTAGACTTCCTTAGTTCTCACAACTAAGCTAAGTCTTGGAAAGGCTTACTAGCAGGTTCCAGAGCTTGAGTTGAGCAAAGCTTGCTAGGCCGAACGGAGCTTTCATCAAGTAAATACTAAGCCCGTGACACCGGGGAGGGGGGAGATGGCACCAAAAGAATAAAATTATAGATAAAAAAAAGTATGCACATCACTACTTTTTATTAAAAAAATAAATTTAAACTTGTTCTATACGTCAATCTGGATGAAAGGGTAACAAGGATGGGTTTTTAAAACATACTGAAAATTTATGTTTACATCTGTCAAATGCGCTTTCTATCTATGTGGTTGTTAAATATCGGTATGGAAAATTAATGTAAACATGTATCAACGAGTGTGTAAATTAATTTATTTTAAATGATTTTATGGGATTTTGGGTAAGTATTCAAAACAAATTTTATCATGATTCATGTAAAAGTGTTTTTTTAAATATTTTTGTGGAGTTTCCCAAACAAGTACTTGAGATATCAAGTTAGGTCCTTTGCAATGATATAAGCACATGAATAAGCACAAAAGACATACAGGGTAGGAATTTTATATTTGAAATTTGGGTTGAAACGACTAAATTGACTGATAACTTTTTAAAACTCAGTTACAATTTCTGTAATGATTTCAACAACATCTTTACTTGGGTAAGGATGCCCTTATCTCATGCTGAGTTAATTGATAACATTGGGGGTGTTTGGGAAAAGCTTCTCAACACCCTAAAAGCACGTTCAACAGTGTTTTTCTGTAAAACGAGATAATCTCCTTCACACTTTTACCTCGTAAATGATAAAAATATTTTTTGACAACTTTGTTTAACATAATGACCACTTTTTTGAAACTAAGTGATTTTGACAACATCTTCATTTAGATGATGATATCATCATTTTAAGTTGGTTGCCAACGTTATTTAAAATGTTGACCTTTTTTTAAAATGAAATGACAACTTCTATGATAATTTTGACAACATCTTTACTAAGGTGCAGACATCCTTATTCTGGGTTGGTTGATAACATTGCTTAACATATTAATTGTTTTTTTAGCTCAGTGACAACTTCTATAATAGTATTATATTAGTGAAAGTCTATATGGTTTTTTTCCTTAAATTTTGAAATATCATATTCCTACATTCTCCCACATCCGTGGTTTAACTTATTCATATGGTTTTTTTTTTGGGATTTCTAATTTCTAGAGGTATTTTTTGAAGATTTTTCCTGTAGAAAATTATTTTATTCCCATCGGAAGGGAGGAAAAGGAAAATTATTTTACGAGAAATTTTATGACTACATGCACATTGATGGAAGTAGTTTGGATAGAATGTTGCAAGGGTAGGATGGAGAATGGCGTAAGTCTGAATTATGGTTAAACGAAAAGTCAAGTATCCTCTAGGCTATGCAGATATTGAAAAAAAAAAAAACATGCATTTTGAGGAGCTGCTTGGTTTTTGGCAAAACTTTTAATTTAACTTAATGGTTAATTATATTGATTGACTCAAAAATAATAACTGATACATCTATCTCCTGGGATGGCCAATAATCCAACTCAAGCAAAGAGGCACATCATATGAAGAGACCAGGGATATATCAGAGCCTATTTATGTTAGTGTTGTAAAAGCATATATGTACAAATTGAGATAGAATTTCTGCACATACTTATTTTATAAACCATAGATCACGTTGAAAAAGTAACTTCCATAATTAATCTAAATTTGTCCTTAATCATATGAAGAGTTGGTGATTGACGGCATAGATATGACTTACTCCTGTATCGGCAGTAAAAATTAGTTGAAAGTTGAATTCGGTTAAAAATATATCACAATCTATTTCATCTCCTATATTTATTACTTTCCTCTCAAACTAATTTATCTTACTTGCAATATATAATATAATGTTATAGAAAGATATTTTAAATATATAGTATCACATTTGTTATGGTTAATTGATTCTCTTAGAGATATAGGGCTTGTTTGGAAGATATTTTGATAATAACTTTTACAAATTATGAGGGAAAATCTAGGTTTTGAAAAGTAATTTATGTTTGAGAAGTTATTAGTTTTTACGGATTCCGAGATAAAAAATTGGGTAGGAAAGAGAAAAGAGAAAGAATGAAAAGTAGGAAAGAGGAAAGAGAACGAATGAAAAGTAGGAAAGAGGAAAGAGAAGAAAGAAAAAGTAGTAAAGATGAAAGAAAAAGAAAGAAAAAGTAGGAAAGATAAAAGAGAAAGAAGGAGTAGGAA
>JANTPZ010083554.1:0-27409 GCA_025593235.1 Vachellia pachyceras | reverse complement strand
TATTTCTCCTTTCCAAATGATTCATCCACCCTCTTGTAAAGCTCGTAAGGGAATGGATAAGACATCCTGAACATTAAGAAGTGCATTTACAAGGTAAGGATCGGTGACTTTGAGATTTAGCGCAAAACTCTTTCCATAGATGCATCTCAAAGATTCCCATCTAACCTGATAGCTCCCATTATGGGATACTGAGTCCCTGCATAATAGAGAAGCCGAAAGAAGTAGCAACTTTCAAATGATGCTGCATACTCAAGTCTTTTCTCTCGTCCCATTGTCTATGAGTGAGAAGGCAAAGTTAGAATGTTACGGTTCCAAAAGGTGAAAAAGGTTGCCTTGAACTTGCTGGTTCAGCACTTACTTGCATTATACCACTGGAGCCCGGCAAATCCTGATCGCACGGAAATCCAGAAATGTTTAAGTTATGCATAATTGCAGAAGGATTACCAAAATGCAGCATAAAACTCAGATAATCCGTATTAAAAGTCTAGGTAAACGATATTTCACACTTTAGGAGCATGAGGCTTTCGTATTTCATGTGATTAGGTCAACTATGCATTTTATGAATTCAAGACTTGGCACCAGGTTAATCCCAATCAGATTATCAATACCAGTAACAAATCGATATTATCTTAAAGAATTTTCAAGTCACACAACTATCCCAGTAAAAGAATTGCAACAGGAAAATAGGAACTGAACCTTAAGCCTAGCATTGATGAGGATAACTGGTCTGTGTTTAGCAGCATCGGTCAGCGCTCTTAGATCCTGTATATTTAACCATCAAAATATTAGAAAGTGAGAAAGAAGTTGAAATGAAGCTGAAAGAAACAAGATTTTCCTTAAAAAATGCACAGTAAATGCTGTCTCCAGGACATGTAAGAATTCCATTCTTTATGTCCTTACATCAATAATACAATTCCCCACAGCATTTTGAGGAGCCACCAAGATATAGATATCATCTTGCTCATCAACCTCAGCAGCACCTGTAATTGGAAACTCAAAAGTTACTGTTACAAAGTACTTCTTTGTGGAAAACTTGATCATATATAAAAAGAAGGCAAAATCCATATGGATAATTCCAACATGAAATTGACCAGCGAGCACCACATCTAGCTGTGTAGTTCATAGTGTTAGGTAAATGCTTCCTTTTTTCATTTATACTACAAACATGTAATGATGTAGATACTAATTAGAGTTGTCTGCAGTTCATTTGTGACTGTGCCAGCGACAGACAATAAGTGCTTTGATATAGCAGTACAGACTGATGTAAAAATGTAATTCTCTCATTATTTCCTCACATTTCTCACATAATAGTTATATGTCAGTATATCTTTGAGTCAAGCACGGGCACATGAATAACCATGCAAATAAATGGAGGGAAGAAAAAGTTATGTTGTTACGGTGGAATCTAGATCACCATAATCCATTCAAGTTTGTGCCCATCCTTTTACCTATGGAACCAATCTTGATAAAGGTCCCTTTTGCACCATAATCACCCCAATCCATAAACTCTAAGATCTTTCGGGTTCCAGCCAGCTGCAGTGGCATTCCAGCAAGAGCACCTTCTCCCATTGACCCTTGCACACAAACCTGCAAGAAAATATTAATGATAGTTTTATGTTTAAGCAATCGGAACACCTCTTATAGTAGATACCCAACTACTCTCCAACTGAGAGTTCATGTTGGAACAAGAATTTAGGTACCTTGACACGTTTCCCATCATCAGCAAATGAAAGGGCAAGAGCTCGAACAAGTTCCATCAAAGTACCAATTCGATAAACATCCTGCACATAGAAGATTTAGACAAATGAAGAAAAGCTTAGGGAAAATAAGGAGGAACAATATTTCCATACCATTTCCGGGTTCAGCTCAGGAATGTTGATGTCCACCTGGTTGGTTTGGCATGACAAATCAGGTACACATCAGCATCATCGATAATATCAGTTGGGTTAAACAACATAGCAACATAATCTTATTCCTAGACCCTTTTCTTGTTACCTCCCTATACTACACTTAAACCTAGTAGCCAGTTATGTTAATACTCTGTCAGAGAAAAGAGAATGTTGATAGCAAAGAATCTTCATAATTTCGTTTTTAATTTTAAATGTCTCCGACATTATTCATAGGATTCAGGGACAAAAAATGCAATGGTCAAACATAATGCATAGTTTAGATTCATGGAAATGATGATGAGCATTAACATGGCTATAGATTACATATAAAGCAGATGACGACTTCAAACCTTCAACCGAGATCTTCCGTCTCTTATGGCCCTCTCTGTGGCTTGCAGTACATCATCATAGAAATATTTCCTGATTTCTCTGGAATGGGGAATATTATTTAGTCTAGTAGGAATTCCTCTCCACTTATCCTGTTACAAGCTAAAGGAAATAAGAAATCATATAGGAAAGAGGGCATCATAGAACCACTGCAGAAAAATAAGCAAAATAAATAAAGAAAAGAAGAGCCAGTCACAACTTACAACATCTACCTGGCTTAATGATTCCTCTCCCTTCCTCGTATCAGGTATCAACTTTTCTGATACATAGATATCAATTAATTAATTGATTAACAAATAATCTTAAAAAGTTTAAATATAGTATTCTGTAGCACATCAATCCCAGATCTGAAGCCCCAAAATGCTATTAGCGTTTAGCATTCGTTGAGATATTTAGTTGATACTGAGGTAAGTGCGTATTCTCACTATATCAAAAAGAAGCATACAATCTACTCCAGTCCCTTGATATAAGATCCACTTTAATGAAAAAATTAAACTGCAAAGTGAATATTATATTAAAGACTGGAAGGAATATTAAATAGCATGTCCAGATTGTCAATCTACTGACTGCTTATTCATAAAGAAATAACATGTCTTCAATTTTTTTTAAGGAAAAAAAATCCTACAAAACATATCTTATGGAAGCCTTGTGCAACGTAAAAATGTCCAAAATTCAAACCTGATTTTATTATTTTCCCTTTGTCATTTTCCACTTGTGATAACAGAGAGTCAATTTCTTTAAAAACCACTCCTTTTGGGCGATTTCCATCTATCTGCATGTCAGCCAAAAATAGTTTAGCAAACAAACGTCCCACTGATTCACGTTATTCAGATACACAAATAAATGTTAACAATATCCAAGAACCTTATTTGTTATGCTTGAGTAAGTGGAAGCAGCTGCTGCTGCATTGTTCTTGTATATTTCTAGCCGGGACTTAACCTGAAAAGAATCAATTCTATTCGTACAAGGCACTCCAGACAAATTACTTAATTGTCGGATCATGCTCTTTTCCTAAGATGAATTAAGTACATTTTATGCTTGTAAATTAAAAAGAAAAAAGAAAATCAACATGAATCTAACATGATATATTGCATTTGTATTGCCTGATATCTTTCAGAGTTATAGTAAGACACACGTACGCACGCTAGTTCCGAATCCACAATCCTCAAAATATGTAAACCATAAACCAACAGAAGATGATAGACCTGGTCATATGTTCAGTTGCTTACAAAGAGGGTGACAAAAATGAATATATATTTGTATCATACTTTTTCTTCAGTGTCATCAGGACGGGTGATTAGCCTTGATTTGATTTCCTCACTCTCTGGTGGAAAATTTTTTATATGATAAATCTTTCCTGTCACTGGATCTAGCCTTCTCCCAACACATCTGTCGATCAGAATTTCATCAGGAACCTGAGTATTAGAAAACTTATAGACTCAGCAAGGAAGATAAACTCGTTAATATCTAAGAAATCAAAACACTAGCGATGTGTCAACAGAAACAACACTGCAATAGCACCAACTTTCTACATGTGATATGAAAGATGCAGCAATATAAGATTTGTCCTGTAAAGCTATGAATCTCATTCTTGGCAGCGGTTAATGTGATAATTCATTGATCTTGAGGATGCATGGGAAGCTTAAATTAGCAAGAAAGGCCTAAAATTTTTCCAAAGAGCCAAAAGAGTTCATCACATTGCAGAAACTAAATGAAAAGTCGCACATTCTGCGGAAGATTTTAGATAACAATTAATCAGAAGTGACAGCAGTACGAAAATGTTCACATACATCCAATACAATATAAATATCTGGCCTAATCTGCTTTTGTTCCAGCGCTTCTGCTTGGGCGAAACTCCGAGGGTACCCATCAAGAAGCCACCCGTTTTGTTTTGCATCTTCACGAGATAATCGAGATGTCACCATCTAACCAAAAAAAAATCCAAGCAAGAAATTCGTTCAGTCTTCGAAAATGAACCAACTACCAAGGAACTTGTAAGCAAGCAGTTCAAGTATTACAGCAGTCACGATTTCATCTGGAACCAAGCGACCAGCATTCATGTACTCCTTTGCTTTGTTTCCAATTTCTGACCCAGCTGCTACTTCAGCTCTTAATAAATCTCCAGTTGATATGTGCACCAATCCAAACTGAAGAACCAATTAAACACAATCAGTTGCATAAACTTTTCATAACTATGAAACGCTTTCATGCATATAGCTTGCAAACGAACATCGTTATACCATCCCCCAAAATCTTAACAAAAATTTACATGCAGCAAGTACCTTATGGACAATTAATTCACATTGAGTTCCCTTGCCCGATGCAGGAGCACCTGATATCATGACCTTCAATGGCTCGTTCATCGAACAATTCAGTTTCAGGCCCTTCTTGAAAAGAAAAAAGAGGGTAAGCAACAATGAAAAAACGTGACCATGAATCTATGATTGCATGTCACTACAAGAATCAATGAACCATGGAGAAAAACCAGTATGACTTGAAAAAAAACTAACCTTGGATTTTGGGTTTATTCTCAAATGGGTAACACGAAGGATGTTGGGCGAGCGGAGAGGTTGAGTCTGGAGGGAGAGACGCGGGAGAGAAAGACATGGGTCAGAGGAAGACAAGGCAGAGGAGGTGGGAGAGACTAAAGAGGGGAGAGAGGCAGTGACAGTAGAGGAGTGGAATGAAGAGAGAAAAGTGGGCGACATTGTAGCTGACAGAGGGAGGGAGGGAGGGAATCGGAGCAGAGCAAAAGAGAAGGAAGCTAGAAGAAGGATGCCTTCGGGTGGTTCCCAGTCCCTCGCACGCAGGAGTAACAAAAGCCACTAAATTTCATTCTGTTCCACAGAACCATGAACGAGAATAAAAATATAAAAAAATATATAGTATATAATGTTTACTCTTTATAATCGACAATCCATTAGAAAAGTTAAACTTTAATGCTATCATTTTTTAATTTATACATCAAGGTAATATAACATATCGCGTATAGTTTATCTTTTTGGAATGATTGTAGATGTGGTTTATTAATTAGTTTATATTCTTTTGTTATGTAGAGTTTCCGGTTCAGATCTTTTAAATAAAAGAAAAGAATTTGATGAAAGTTGAAATAACTTTGCCTTCATGGTTTGGCACCAAAACTAATGTCTAATGGCATTAGTTAACCAGAACGCTTCCAAAGTTAAATAATAAATTCACACCTATTAATAAAATTTTAACACAAGTTCATGTTTTGTTTTTAGCTTGATGTTGTATATTCTCTTTCACAATAACTCTTGTTTTGCACAGCTATTTTGGAATGAAATTGCCCATTTATTGGGGGGAAAAATCACCTACTAAAAAATTTAGTTTAATTAGCTTGATTTTTTGTCCGTTTGGGAACGCGGTAGAAAAGTACTTTTACGCAAGCTGAGCTAAATATGTGGAGGATATTATCTCATTTTGGGAAAAAAACATTGTTGAAAGTATTTTTAGACAATAAAGAAACTTTTCCAAACAAGCATGTTGTATATTCTCTTACTCTTTAAAACTTGCTACAACTGGTTAGAGATTGTCAAACACTGCTCAACTCGTTCAAATGTCCACAGCAGGCCACTGGATTTTCAGACGAACAATTTAGGGTTTGTTTGGAAGTTCTTTTGAGAATACTTTTTCAGATTTTGAGATAAAACCTAAGCTTTGTATAATAGATTTTGGAGAATGACTTTTATAGATTTTGAGGCAAAACCTAGGTTTTAAAAGGTGATTGCGTTTAGAAAGTTATTGGCTTTTATGGATTCCTTGATGCAAAAAGTAGATAAGAAAGAAAAAGTAGGAAAAAGAAAATTTATTAGGAGAAAGAGTGTGATTTGACAAGAACATAGCTTTTTCAAAACCTAGGTTGCAAACCGAAGTTTTGTATCCAAAATATCTTTTCTTAAAAATGTAAGTATTTGGACAAAACCTAAGTTTTATGGTAAAATCTAGATTTTGAAACCAAATATAAATTTTAGGTAGAGAAACCAAACATGCTCTTAATCAGTCCGGTCTGAGTTTTAATGCCCCGTTTGGTACGTGGAATTGAATTTGATGGAATTGGAAGTGGAAGTGGGATTAAAAGTATGTTTGATATGCTGGAAGAAGTGGGTATTATTTTAATTTAATATTTATATTTATAATGTGAAAAGACTAATATACCCTTTAGAACAAAAAAATTTCTCTCCTTCCCCCAAAAAAATTCTTCCCTTCCCTCCCTAACCAGAGCGATTTTGACCAACATAGGCACCCGTCGCCCACCAGCACCCGTCGCCCACCAGCACCTGTCGGCCACCGTCGATCGAGAGACAGAGATCGAAGAGCAAAGGAGTAGATCGAAGACGAGCTGAGGCAATGAAAAGGAACAGAGGTAGATCGAAGACGACCAATCGAGTGCAGCAACGAAAAGCTGTCAGAGAAGAAGAAGGTGGTAGGTGAATGAAACCCACTGGATCTGAAGAAGAAGAATACGTTGAGGGAGAGAAGCGTCGAAAATCGTTATCGTCATGGCAGCCGTTCTCACTTCGCCATAGTGCCATCGTTATCGTTGAGGGAGACGTGGACGCCAGATCTGTCATTGTCGTTGCGTCGGAGAGGGAAGCCATCGTCGGAGGAGCTTTGGGTCAGAGGGAGATGAGAGTGGAGGGATGGGTAGAGTTGTAAATTGGTAAAATGTTGGAGGGTATAATGGGAAGCAAAACTCACTTCCATGGAACTCAAACCAGTTCCATGGGGTAGACTATGGAACCCAGTTCCAACCTTTTCAATAAAATGTGGATTCCATGGAATTGGGCTGGGCTCCATTATAACAAACAACCCATTTTTCAATTCACAACCCAATTCTAATTCCAGGTCTTCAGTTCCCATGTACCAAACAGAGCATAAAATGTTGCCTCTAGGTCAGCAGGTGCTTGAGCTCTCACATTTCTGCTGCCAGATGCCAGTATCTTTGAAACTGCTTTTCTGTAACGTATTTTTCAAAATTGTTTTTTTGTAACATTCTTTTTCCAAAAAGTGCTTTTTGGGAACACGTTTTTACAAAGAGGTGCTTCTTCGAACCGTCAAACGTGCTATTCCAACTACCATTTCAATAGCAGCTTAATGCCTCTGGCCAATCTTTCATATCGGCCGTTCTCCTCTTCTGTAACTCTGTACATGAGTTTTTTTTTTGGGTTGCGAACTTCGCTATCTCGCCTGACTATCATCCCCCGGCCGAACTGGCTTCCTCGGGTAACTCGCTTTCTAGCTCGTTCTTTGCATTCTGGTGGCTCGGTTCACAGTTTGACTGATACTTAATATGCTTCTTCTGAGACTGAAATTTTTCTCATTTCGAACGACCTGTAAGTACTTTATGATGATGAACCGAACTGGATCATCCCACAACATAATGATTATTCTGAGTTAATGGGTTCAAACCCGGGGAATTCCTACATCCTGGACAGGCGATGTTTCAGATACTGTTATTTACCTTTAATCCTATATTGTAAGGACTATAGCTTCTTTCTAAGGTTTACAATATTTTCCCACTTATCATATGTGGTTTCTACGCTTCTCCCAACTCTTTTGGATATTTGTTATCTCAAGATTAATTTTTGTTTATAATTTAGTTCACCTATCGCCAAATGTGAGCAACTTCAATTACAAATATATGTTGTTGTGAACATTATTACTCAATTTGATGATTGTGTTTAGAGTCTACTAACGTTCTATGGTTTCTCCATTTTCCCTTTTGCACATAGTTGTTATAGAAGCTTGATTAGAAAACATTTCCTAGAGACCTTTCCGTGTGGAGTTTGAAGCAGAAGCAAGAACTAGCTCTCTCATTCTGCTGAAGCGAGGAGCTGAAGCTGTAAGTGTGTGGTCATGTTACAAATTTTGTCAATCAAGCCACACTCAACTTTCATAGTGTTTTCATTATGCTACATAGGTTATACCTTTGACCTGCTTCACTTGTAAATTCTATTTCCTAATTCTGGTGTTCTTTTATAGAGGGTTTTTGAGTCTGATTTTGTAAGAAGGAGGTCTGTTGTCTAAGAGCGCTTCTCAAAGAAGTACAGGCTTCGAGTTCTGGATTCTAAACTTACTCTTAAGCGCTTGAATGCGGTGAGATTTATGATTAAGTTTCATTTTTTGTTGGTTTGGTTAGTTTGTTTAGCAATAATTCATTCATTCCCCTCCCCAGACACCACCTGGTGGGAGCCTCCTGCATTGGTCGCCACCATTATATGAAATGTTAACTTCCGCCAATTAATTGTTGGAGCAGGAGGCCAGGTGCATGACAAAGGCAAGACGCCTTGGGGTTTGTAATTCTGTGCTATATGCTGTCGATCCTGTCTTGCACACATTAACATTTAAATTTGTTGAGGGACCTTCAGCGAAAGATGTATTTCTTGGGTTACATGGTGTCAATGAAGAGAAGTTGGATCATATTGCATCCCAAATCGGTGTTGCAATTGTAAAAATACATTAAGGTGGCCTAGTTCATGGTGATCTGACCACCTCTAATATGTTGTTGAAGAAGGGTACCAATCAACTGGGGAGTTCATTTTCTATTCATATCTTCTATGGACTAGTGCCTTCATTAAAGTTATGTAATATATGGAAAAAAAATATTATTAGGCTGTTTCACAGCTAGTTAATTGCAATTTGTATAGATCCTGATTGATTTTGGCCTGAACTTCACTTCAACTCTGCCAGAAGATAAAGCTGTTGATTTGTATGTTTTGGAAAGAGCCCTTCTTTCGATGCACTCTTCAGAGAGGAGTTTTAGCTTTATTAGAATTTCAGTTGGACATGATCTTTATTCCTTTTTATCCCCTTACTTCATGATTTTAGAGCAAAATGGTCTGAATTACATAGTCTGAATGCAAAAAAAAAATGTTATCGACTTTACCCCTCCTGTCATAGATGGCATTGTTCCTTCATGTCTCTCTGTTTTTTTTTCAACGAATCTGGATAAAGACTAACACAGGATAGACATAATAAGTAATTAATGTGTTATTGTTGTCTTTTCTGCCTTTCAGGGCTCCGAAGTTTGTGAATAGACATGAATTCAAAGATGGGGTCTTGAGTCAGAGGATAAAATAGAGGGACTTTTGCTGAAATTTTCTAGCAGGGGCAAGTAATAGGATTTCAGACGGCAAGGATTGAAGTTTTATGAGGACAAAACAAAATTAAAGAATTGATGGTTTGGAGAATGGATATGAGAATGATAGAAGAATGTGTTAGGAGAGGGAAACCTTGAGAGGAAGAGTTCTTAAAAATACATGGGTAAAATAATAAGGGAGAATCTCTAATATTTCAAGGAGGAATGTAAACAAGACATACAAGTTATTAGTCTGCAATGATGGGTACCGGTGTAAAAAATGATAACAGGTTCATGCAGCTCACTTATTATTGAAACTCTTTAATAATTATGTTCCTTCCTTGATGATTTTCCCAAAAGAAAAAACTGAGAAATCATGCCTTCGAACGGGGGCTGAGACCAGTCCAACAAATTCATATGGGTTGTTAAAAAAAGATTCTTGTGATTATGAAGAAATGATGAATTAGTGATGGTATTTTGAAAATATGTTTGGGTAGATGGAGCAGATGCTTGCAGCATATCGTAAATCATCTAAGCAATGGTCCTCCACATTGAACAAGCTGGCGCAAGGTGAGACTGAGACCTTCTCTTTCCCTCTTGTTTCAAGTTTTACTGCTTTTTATGGTGCTGTTCTTTATTCATGTGTTCTTTCACAATCACTAGTTCGACAACGAGGACGAAAGAGGACCATGGTTGGATGATTCTTCATCGGTTCCCTCCAGCTGAAGAGCGACTTGTCTCTAGACTACTCATCTGGTTTTATTAGAGAGAAATTTGTTTATCTTTTTTATAAATTACTTTATTAAATTTTTTTATCTGAATGTACAACTTTATTTTTCATTTATTATTGTGTTGATTTTATTCTCATGGGTATAATGTATATTAAGCATGGATAAAATTAAAAAATTACTGAATTTTAAGGTAGAGTTAATGAAGTTTAAAGTTTTTCTTGGTCTACATAAAATATATTAAAAGTGGTTTATAAATAATTAATATTATATCTATCCTCCTTTCTGTTTATTTCTTTTTAACAGTTGCAGATTTGTGCCTTGACTTGTTTTTGAGGGAATCTGTTTAAGAAAGCAAGCACAGAATCTATCCTGAAATGGACAGTGCATACGAAGCTGGAAAGTGGTATGATCACGAAAGCTAATGAAGGTCAGCCTCCACCAAATCGAAAGATTGTTCAAGCTTCAAAGTTGTTAGGATAAGAAATGAAAAGAATATACAGTACATGCTTTCTTTTTATTCATTTAGACGGAAGTTTCTGGAGGTCCAGCCAGCGAGGCCAGCTCCAAAATTAAGTTTCTCATGATAAACAAGGCCATCATGCCTCTTCCAACTTTTTATCTTCTAGAACAAGGTATACGACTCAGACAGATGACTCAATCGGTTAATACAGTGAATTAAATGTAAGTGGATCAGATCGAAGTTAAATTGGAGTCAGACCAATAAAGAATAAAAAAATTAAGAAATAAATCTCATCAAGTATTAGCACAATCACACCATCCCAAAATTGAAAATTCCAAAAAACTTAGTAAATTCCATTGCTAAAAAAGTAACAATCACTAAACTAATCATTTACTTGTAATTTATCTATTATTCAATATTATTTAAAATTTCAAAATATTCACCCTAATAAAATATGAAAATATATATTCCCAATAATAAAAATATCAAAATATGTATATGATGACAAAAGATATAGTGTGTGTTTGGGAAGTCCGTTGGGAGAAATGAGTTTACAGATTTTGAGGTATTTTACGGATTTCAAGATGGTTTTATAGATTTCGAGATGGTTTTAATGAATTTCGAGATGATTTTTACAGATTTCAAAATGATTTTATCTCAGCTTACGTGCACTGTTTGGAAAACGGTGTTCCCACATAATAAAATACCAAACATTAAGACCCTGAACAGTTAAAAATTTTAAAAAAAACTTATAGTTTTTATGTTAAAAAATTTAAAAGGGGTTAAAAAAATTAACTCAGATGACCCGTTGAGTTGGACGGGTGAATCCGGATTACACTGGGTTGCCCCAACCCAACTCGAATGGGATTGGAGGCCGGATCACCGGTTCTCAAGTTAAGTCCAATATGAACTCCTATTCTTTGTCTAGAATTAAATTTAAGTCTTGTTTGCCGGTGTGCCAAAACTTGCAACAAACAGCAGTGTATGGTGGCTGGCTTGTGATTAGTGACTAAACCTTCAATTATTAGCCATGAGTTCTCGTTTTGGAGTCAATTTTGTTTGTTTATTGTGGAAATTAGTGCATGTTAATTAATAATCAACGCCACGGGAGTGGCTGCTGCCCACACAGCAGTATCTCCGTAACATAAATCTTCGGTCAATGGTCATATACCACATATATATACACACACACACACACGACCGTCTTTTATTCCGTATTTCTCCATATAAATATAATGCTTCCACGACTTCAATACATATAATTAAAGAACATGTTTAAAATGAATCAAATCCTTTATTACATAAAGCTAATTTAACCAACCTTCTTTACTATTCATAATTCACTCCCTCCCGTTCTTATTAAGTATGAGTAAACAGAAAAATATTTAATAAATATTTAAAGGGATAAGTATTAATGGCATGAGTAACAACAGCGGGATTGAACCTGTGACATCCCATTTGAGAGATATTGGTGTTAACCAAATCCTACCTTCTTATTCCGAATTTCTTTTTTTTCCCTTTTTTTCTTTTGTTTTTCACATCCCACGTGCATTCATTTTCCACCTCTTCTTTTTTGTTTATTTTCCTTATGAGATTAATTAGTTATAATAAAGAAATTTGAATTTAGATGCCTACAAAATTCGCCCCACTTTTATCTCCCCCATTCCCTGTAGTTTATGTACAAAGGGAAACGCACGCCTCATCATGGCCCTATTTGAAAATACGTTTGGAAAGATCATACGTATTTTTTTATAAAATAAGATAATTATTTTCATGCATTTACCTCGTAATAATAAAATCACGTGCATTATCAAACGGACCTTGTATCTATTTGGACTAAGTTTTAAATTCCCAACCATCCAATCTAAACTTAGACGAGCCGTAATGATTTTTTATGGGAAATTTATTCAGAGGTTCCAAATAAAAAATTTATTTACGAAAAGGTTCCATAGATGAAAATATTTATTTTGAGGTCTTAAGCGCTGGTGTTAACAACATAAGGTCCTTATATCGACAACAGCATGCGCTGGTGTCGGCAACACCATACGCTGATGTTGACAACATGAGGTCCTGCCTTGAGACCTCAGAATAAATATTTTCATCCATGGGACATTTTCATAAATAAGTTGCTTATTTGAGACCTCAGACTAAATTTCTCATTTTTCATATCTAAAACGAACACTAAGAAAGACCTTGATGACATAATCCCACTAGTCAAGAAATCGCACGGCTCACTATTAAAGCGTGCGTTTGGTTCAGCGTTGTGGGAGGAAAAGGAGCGGTGCGAGAGCAAAACAGGCGGTGGTAAAATTTAGGAATGTTTGGTTCAGCGGTGGTCCAGAAGGCCTTCTACCCCAAACGCTCCTTCTTACAGAAAGAGGTCAGAGCTTACTTCTGCCCAGCCATCTGAAGTTCATACCGTTGGAGCATGAAGCCATTTATTCCAGCTGAAGCAATAAATCACCTACCAATTCTTCCAGTCTTAAGAACTACGCTGAACATTGAGCAACAGAGTTAACCACACAGCACTTCTTGTTATTCTTCCCCCTACTCTTCCCTTTGCTTTTCACTTCCGAGCTCGAATTTGAAGACAATGAACAAGGTGACAACAATGGCAGCACCGAAGGTATCTCAAAGTTGGTCCTTGTCTTGGCGCCTCTCAGTCGCCTGGCGGCCCCGTCGTAAGCGTGGGTGGCCTCCTCCGCTGTGTCGAATGTACTCGGCCAGTGACTGCACCGCCCGATTCTGTCGCTTATCTCCGCTGACCATCTCCCCCACGGCCTCTTCCTCACTCCTCTGTAGCTCTTACTCACAGACAGACTCCCACTACCCATTACTCCTTTGAATCCTTTTATTTTTATTATTCATTTTTGCCCATGGATTCTGTTTTGGTTGAGAACGGAAATTAGTGTGATAATGCTAGTGTCTAAGATAGTAATGAAATGAAATGTTGAGCACTTTTTGCTAGAGATTTTATTTTAAGGAAAGCAATGAAATGTTAAGCACCTTTGAATATATGTTAAGATTTGTATGAACTATTTTCACTACGTATCTTGAGCATTTTTTTTGGGCAAAACATGTTGGTTAATATTCTAATTAGTGAATGAAAAATAAATTGAACATAGATATCTGTAGCAATGCCTAAATTGTGTTCGTGATACATTTAGAGATTGAATTGTAAAGATTGTATCATTCAATTAATTATGTGATATTATTAGTTATTTGAACAATTATATGATTCAATTAGTTATGTGATATTATTAGTTATTTGAAGAATTTTATTTTTTAATTATATTTAATTTACATATATTTTCATTTATTCCATTTTTTTATTTTCAAAAAAGCATTTCTCCAACGTTTATCCAAACGCTTTCTCCTTTTTAAAAAAGTCACTTCTCCCACCACTAATCCAAACATAAATCACGTTACACTTTTAACTTCTATTCAGAATTCCTTTTCCAAAATAACTTCTACAAAAAAGTCACTTTTCCCACCGCTAATCCAAACGGTCCCTATGTAACATAACTTACACTAGGAAGAACCGATACTTCCTTTTATTATCATTATTATTATTATTATTATTCAAAGAAGAATCAATACTTTTAGAAAATAGGAGTTGGTGACATGAGGCTTGTTTGGATAGTTCGTTTGGGCATCCAAAAGCCATTCCTACGCCTATCGAGACAAAATTCCTCTCACATATTTATCTCAGAATCTGTGTCCGTTTTCCCAATGGACTTACCAAACAAGCCCATGTATGTTTGGGGATTCGTTGGAAAAACAATGTTACAGATTTTAAGATAAATATGTAAGAGGAATTTTATTTCAATTTAGCTTTTGGGTTTGGCACATTAAAATGTTGTGAACAGGTGGTAATGCCCTTGAACTAATAGGAAAGATGATACGTTGGGGAATGGAAAGTTTGTTTGTTCTGAATTTTCTAAATTGAATTATCCATAAAATTAAAGCTGAAAATGAACGGTTACGAATGAATCCACGTTTTTAAGGTAATCTCCTTCATATATTTACTTCGACTTACGTGAAAGTATTTCTTCACCCTGTTCTTAAATCCGTTTAACAATATTTTTCTCCAAAACTAGATAATCTCCTTCATATATTTACTTTAACTTATATAAAATTACTTCTCTACCGTTTTTCTATCCCTAAAATTAACGAGGCATATAATAGCTCCAGAACAATCTCTTTCTCTGATGTCGGCGGGACCGAAAAAGACAATGTTGCTTTCTTCATTATGAATCTCAGTAAAATACCAGATAGAAGAAGAAACACAGAGAGGCAAGGGAAAGCGAAGCATCGAGGGGGATCTTGATTGCGCGGCAATAATATTTAGATGAATGTAGAGGAATAGCTTGGGGGATTGGTGGAAAGCAGATGAAGGAGAGTTACTTGATATAAATAAACTTTTGGGAGGTGGGTTGGGTTTTTTTTGGGGGTGGCGTGGGGTGGGGTTGGGGGGGGGGGTTTGATTGATTCGTATGTCCCACGTTCTAATGAAATTGGGGCCATCATGCCGGTGGTTTGCCTTCGCTCTGCCATCTTCGTCCCCACCATCACTTTCTCCGGCTTCCAGCTTCTGACACATTACTCACTCTGACTCCCCGGTTGGATAAAAAAGCTGGGGACTGATGACTTGTGATTTGTTTGGCCAATATAATTTGTCCATTTTAAAAATTAAGGGTAAATACCATGTATTTGAAGTTTGATTCAATTTTACTTTTGTTCACTTGACTAACTTTAAAATAGTTGGTTTTAACACTTTAAATTTACTTTGTTTATGATCGTCCCTGAAGTTTGAAAAAGACTTGAAGAATCATTGACTTTACTGATATGACGTTAACTCTGTTAAATTCTATATGTAATATGCTATCTGTGTAGCTGATTTAATGCATTTAGTACCACTTTTGATCCAGTTTCACCCAATTTTTATTTTGGTCCCTTAACTATAAAACAGGTGTTTTTGTCCTTCCAGTTTGCTCCATTTGTAATCATTGATCCTTAAATTTTGAAAATGATTTGGAGCTGCAGTTGGCAGCGTTAATTTAACTGATGTTGCACTAACTCTGTTAAGTTCTTATATGGCATGTTGACTAGATGGTTGACTTAACAAATATACTTTAAAATAAAAACTTTTATTTATAAAAATATACATACTGAAATAAAGAAAAAAGAATCAATCCCACATCAATTTCTTCACGAGATAAGGGGAAGGTGGACGGGAATCACTCCAACAAAGGTGGAAGGGGTATTACTCATGATTGCACTCCATTGAAAAGGTAAATGTTTTCTTTGTTTACAATCTCCAATATGATTTTAACCTCGTTTGAATCCTTTATATATATAGTTTTATATCCGATTGTGATCTTCACCATGGGAATTATCCTTTCCAATTTTCTATTAGATTTGTGTTCTTGCATTTGTGATATCCAATGTTATTTCTTTAGGAAGTTCAGTATTATAAATTATGCAGTGAAGTATGATGACTTTTAGTATGAACTCTTTATTGCAAAACATATACACAACTTGACAAAGTCAGCAAATGTTAGTAGAATCAAACCATCAACAAAACTCCAGGTCATTTTCAAACTTTAGGGTTTAGCAATTATAAGCAAGCAAACTTGAAGGCTTAAAATCATAATTTTAAAGTTGAGGGATCAAAACCAATAATAGGTAAAACTTAATAGACTAAAAGTGATAGTAATCCTATTGAGTCAGCTACCCAGTCAACATGCCACATGAGCAACTTAATAAGGTTAACACCGTGTCATCGAAGATAATGGTGCTTGGAGCACATTTTTAAATTTAAGGGATCAACTATTATAAATGGAACAAATTTGAAGAACTAAAACATTTTAAAATTGAGCAATTAGAACCAAAATTAAAGGAAAGTTCAAGGATCAAAAGTGGTATTAACCTAAAATTGAATTGAAAGAACTACTCTACCAGGTAGAAATAATCTTACAAATGTTTTACGTTAGTATTCATATGTGTGTATACGTATTTAAAACTAGCACAGTTTTATATTACCACTAGAATTGAAATAATCTTGCGAGATTCTTACAAAAATAAATTATAATGTTTCATAACGTATAAGGTTAAAGTATATTTTTATTTTGGAAGTATTCACTAATGATTAATTTTACCTTGAAAATTTTTGTAAGAGTAATGTTAACTCAGAAATTTAAAAACGCAGGAATGTTACCCAACGTTTAGTTAATATTAAGTTTTACTGTTAAATTTGCGTCGACTGACTTTGCACTTCGTGCGGCGCTTCAAAGCCTATTGGTCATGAACCCAGCCTATCGACGAGAGGATCTGATTTGATCTGTTTTATCTGCCATTACAATTTGTTTTCTTATTTTGCTGGGGGCTCTGGGAGAGCGTCGGGAGGGAGGAAGAAGATGGAGGATGGGAAGATATTGTTGGAACTTGAAAGATGGAAGAGTCGTCGGCCGACTCTCGGAGGGTGAGGGTGGGAGGAAGATGGGAATACATTTTTTTTATTTTTCCTATTTATAAACATGACAAAAAAAAAAAAAGTGGAGTGGATGCCAACATATGTGAATCACAATATCGTCAACTAACATTTGACTGTTTGATCCCTTAATTTAGAAGTAACATTGTAATGTTTTTATATTTTTAATGTAACATTTCTCATAAAAAACTTTCAAAATAAAATTACTCCTTTGTAAATACTTCGATAGTTCTCTTTTTAATAAAATATACGTTTGATTCTTTAAATTTATGTCAATTTTCAGTTTGTTCTCTTACATTTTAAAAGTGCAATTTTAGTTATTTATTTTTAACGCTGTTAGTTTTACATTTTTACTTAAAAAAATGATGATTTAGTAGGTTTAAATGGTGACTTTGCAATGAAAAGCTGATAAAATGTCCTTAAATTTTAGAATATAAAAATAAATATATTAGATAATGAAAATTAAAGTATATTTTAAAATCATTTAATCATAAAATTTTGATTAAATTAATATTTTTCATTGAATAAAATTAATTGTATTAACGTTAAAAGACTAAAAGTGTATTTTTTAAATTTAAAGGATCAAAAGTGAGAGTTGATGAAACATTAAAGGACTAATTTGTACTTTAATCAATATTTTTTAAATCTAATTTCACATTTTTCATCTATTGATTTCCTTAAAAAGGAAAAAAATTATAGGTTTTTTGGGGAGAAAAATGGTTAAATTACAAATATTTTAATACAAATATTTAAGCGCATGACTTAACTTTGCCAACAGGCCCATTATCTAGGCCTCCGTATAATCGTTGGTGGGCTGGGCATCTCGGATCATATTCTAGTCTGTAATCCGATATCCCGGACCCGGTTGAACAATTTTAGTTAACAAATAAGCAAAACTAGTCTGTAATCTGGTGTCGTTTGGCAATTGGCGGTTCGGTTTCACAACTTCACACCATCGTCCTCATCCTCCTTCCTCAGTGGCCGTTTGAGGGTACGGACGAATCACGACGCAGTTGTGAAGCAGCCGCGGTGATTGGCCGGAGCAACATCAGTAATGGATCGTGATTGGGGTTCGAAGCCTGGCAGTGGAGGCGCTGCCTCCGCCCAGAACGAAGCCATCGACCGTCGTGAGCGTCTCCGCCGACTTGCCCTCGAGACTATTGATCTGGCCAAAGACCCTTACTTCATGCGCAATCATCTTGGCAGGTACTCTCTCTCACTTCCTCTTTTTGCTTGACTTTCCTACACTTTGGGTTCTTCTTCGTGCTTCTCAGATTCAATTGCTCCCGAGGTTCTCTTATATTCACTGTTTTTACTTCTTGAAGCTATGAGTGCAAGCTCTGTCTCACGCTGCACAATAATGAAGGGAATTATCTCGCGCACACACAGGGTAAGCGGCATCAGACCAATTTGGCTAAGAGAGCTGCTCGCGAGGCCAAAGAGGCACCCGCTCAACCTCAGCCCCACAAGCGTAGAGTCTCCGTTCGCAAGACAGGTAACTCTTATTGGCATTTGGTGAAATGAAATGCTGTTTGGGAAAACATGTTTTCGGTGTCACTATCATCCTTAGCGTGATAGTTTGGTCTTTACTTTAGCCAGAACACTTTGGTGTATTCATCCATCAATCTATCTATGTAACCTGGATAACTTGTGGGTGTGAAATGCGTCACTATTATTTGCTTAGGTGTTTCTTGACGCTTTGATGTACAATTAGCTTGAAAATTGACAGATGTAAGAGAAATATATTTACCTTTTTGTTTAACTCAGCCAAATTTTTCTTCTTATCATCTTCCTGAATAAATAAAAGGAAACTTGTTTCATGGATTTTCAATGTGCTGACAGTGAAGATTGGTAGACCTGGATACCGAGTGACCAAGCAATATGATCCAGAGACAAATCAGAGATCTCTCCTTTTTCAGGTGTTCCGTCAGCTCAGTGTTATCTTTTTCTTTTTTCAAAGAAAAAAATCTTTTGACATAAGATAATATTTGCTATGCAACGTAGATTGAATATCCTGAGATTGAAGACCTAACTATGCCAAGGCACCGATTTATGTCTTCTTATGAGCAGGTAGACTCTGAATATATTGATTTAATTTCTTCTAATTGTTTCTCCTGCCTTTAGTAATTTTTTTGGCCAACTACTGGTAATTTGTTATAATGAAGTCTCGCCACATTTCCATGGACACAGAGAGTGCAATCCTTTGATAAAAGATATCAGTATCTTTTGTGCGCAGCTGAACCATATGAAACCATAGCTTTCAAGGTATGTCATTGCTGTTGTGAACGGCTCAGCTATGCATTTAACTGTTTGTGCTGATTATTCTACGTTTTTAGGTTCCCAGCACAGAGATTGACAAGTCAACTCCAAAGTTTTTCTCACATTGGGACCCAGACACAAAGATGTTTACGGTCAGTGGTTTTATTCTTTCTTCCAGTGGGTTGATACCTCAACTGTACGAGTTGATTTATGCACATCTTTGTCTGACATTTGTGGGATCAACGATGATGTTAAGTCTCTGTTTCTATTGATAAAGACAGTTCTAATGAACATTCCCTACTTTGAAATAAATTTTGAAAATGAAAAGACAAATCAACAGTATTTAACCAAATTTTATATTTTTTTAAGAAAAGGAATGCTTAGGCATGTACAAGTAATAGATACAAGCTGATGAAACTTCATACAAGGATTCTGGTGTGTGAAACTTTTGTAACCATTAAGTACACATCAACTGCCAGAGTTTGGTCAACTTAAAGCAAAACCTTGATGAGAACTGTGAATCAAGGAATGCACTGCAGATTAGACCTGCACATTGTTTTTAAATTTCTACTGTCTAATGTGAAAAGTGGGGTGTTATTACATTTGCAGTTGCAATTGTACTTCAAACCAAAGCCACCAGAGGCAAACAAACCCCAGCCTCCCTCAACAGCCAATAGCACTGCTGCACCTGGTGTTACACCACCGCCTCCCCCCCCTCCCCCCGAAGGCTTACCACCTGGCCCGCCTGTTGGAAATCCTCCTAGAGCCCCTCCACCTCCAATGCCTGGATCACTGCCGCCGCCACCTATGTCAAATGGCCCTAGATCTGCACCTTCTTTTGGTAGCAGCACAACAAGTTTCAACATGGCTACTAGACCTCCATCTATGCCAGCTGGGCAAGGTTTTCCTGGACAACAAATGCCGGGCCAGGTTGCTCATCCTCCACCACCACCACCGCTTCCTAGAATGGGACAGTAACTTCATTATGGATTGTTTAATGAAAGCGATGTCTTTTTTGATCGAAGGAACCTATTGGGTTCTCATGGGTAGATTATAGACTGAGAACAACGAAGCCATTTGGTCCGAATAAAAAAAAAGAACTGTTAGCCATTTGAGAATTGCTAGTACACTGTTATTTTGATCCGCATCTTCATCGATTACGATTTGAGAGTATAAAGTCGTCTAGCATTTGGAGTTTGTACTCTTTTTAGCGTAATATGTATCATTTACTACTGCATCAGTGATATTATCCGTAAATTATGAATTATACTGTTTCTTGTTTATTTTATAATTTAGCACAATTTTTTTAAAAAAGTGGTTAGTTACTAAATCTCCAAATTCGGAGGAACACACTTGTCTGATACGAATGACATGCGTTGCATCTTGTAATTAAATTTCATATTTGCAGCCTGAAAATGAATGTTTTAATTTTTTCTGCTAATGATTTTCCTGCACTTTTCAGTTTCATACTGATGGTTGATGCTCTGTGTAAAGGAACTGTTCAAACATTCCCTTCAAACGGTTAATTCCTGGCTAATGCCTAATGGGTTTGCGCATTTTCATATTTTCAAATTTATTCGTCCGCTTTTCCTGTTGATATAATAGCCCATTGTTATTCTTCAATGTGGCGTAGTTTTGTTGACTTAAAAAGCCAGATGTAAAAAATCAACAAAGGTAAATCCCATTAATACAGAATTGATTCATAGCACGAGTTTATTAGTTCAAATCCTACTATTAATGTAAGAATCTTGTTGATTCGCTTTATGTCTAAAGTATTAAGTATGCTCTAACTTTGGTGAACCTCTGCAACCTAACTCACTCGCCAAACCGCGATTGGCATCAACTTTTTCAGCAATCCAAAATTCTAGTGGGAGGATGAAATTCCATTAAACGTGGGAATCGCATTTCTCACAAAAAATAGTGTCATCCGATTTTTAATCGGATAATGGAAATGGCCATCAACCTTTATGCCCTTGAAAACGTGAATTGTTGGTTCTTGATCGTAGCTGGACGACTTGAAACATATTGGTGGGGAAAAGTTTGAGTTGGTTCTCAATCCTAGTTCTCTTTCCTTATTCTTAATAGGTAAAAATGAGGTTAGAACGATTGTTAAAAGGAACGGTGGTGAGAAGAGTTCATTCAAGTGGAATGGATTCACGTTCTTCATACCATCAAAATATTTATTTAAAAGAATTGATTACTTTTTAGGAATAATATTTTAAGCAAGAAAAAAAATTGCCTTGGTTCTTACATGACTTGATTGAGCTACAATAGATGGGATAATACACAAATAAAAAACCGACTTTTTATTATTGAAAAAAACAACTTTAAGTGCAGGGGGGGGGGGGGGAAGAATATAAGGTGAAATCAGGCCATGAATCTTTACAAACTGACGAAGATAAAATTTAACCCACATTTTCCACCCAATGGTTCAAGCTTTAAAGCAAATTCTAAGGTCATCTACCTCAGAATACTTGCAATATCAGATAAAATTTCTTCCCACTAACACAATCACCATGGCCCAGCGGCCACTCACAAACAAGAGCGTGCACAAAAGGAGGGCAATGCCTCAGCAAAGTGGATCGATTGAATTTAACCTCAACTTTAACCTGTCATCGCATTTGGTGGGAAAACTTTCTGAATAAATTCCAAGAAGCGACGTGAGTAGAAATTAGGGTCCACAGCTGAGATAGATAATGAATCAAACTGAAGAGATTTATATGCATGTTCAATCTTCTTAGTCATATTGTAATCTTGCAATATGTCAATGATGCCCAGGTACAGGACCACATCATACACCTCGTGGAACATTTGTTTCTCCTGTTTTCCAGGAATCAGCTCTGCTCTCGCTGGCATGTTGACACCTAGCTGGATTTGAAGTCTGCTTAACAAGTTGTGAAGGATAATAAAAACCTCAGTCTCCAAAATCTCATACAGATTATCTATCTAGTGAAAAGGAAAGATTTTGATCCTTAGTGATGTGAATAGGTATCAAAAAGAACAAAACAAGAATGATATGTCATTTTCATAAGGATTAGCTCCATTCTAGCATGTAGCAGAAGGGTTAGAAACCTCATCTAGAGCTGGGGCAAAAAAAGAGAGGAAAAAGAAATCTCATCTAGAGCACATTCAGATCTTAAGACTTTTAGAACCCATAAAGATTCCAGCCTTTGAAAAACAATTTAAAAACAAGTTTTCTGTTACAGAAATTAAAACAACAGTGAACACAATTTTCTCTATTTTCTGAGCACCCGTAAAAGCAAACCTAACAGGATGGCAAGAACACTGCGAAAGAAGTAAACAGAATTGATAACAAGGACATTTGAACTCGTAAAGAAACCATACCTTGCTGTACCAGGTAGAAGGAGATCCACCTCCTCATCACCAGCAGCTGAAGCTCGCAAACGGCTACCCCTTATATGAGAACCCACAACAACACTACTATCATCTGCTCCCCGAGGGACCAGAACAAGGCCTTGTGGGTAATTGGATACTTCATTCTCAAGAGGGTCTGACAGTTGATCAGGAAAAGTGTATTAAATTAATTAGTTTCAATTTTCAACTAGTGCCCCTGATAATTTGGACTTGAGAGTGTTACTTATGCTATATGGAAATTAAGTGTTCTAGCCCACATTTCTTATCATCATTGTTAGGTCAAACAAAGGCCAACCAGGGACCGGGAAAAATAGATAATTAATCATCTTTACTGCCTAATGCTTAAATAAGTAGTGCCTGTATCATCTGCTGGCTACACTCAAGGTTGGGGGCATGACATTGCCCTTCCATTGCAAATCATTTCTCTCACTTCATAATTTCCTGTAGTTTGTGAACTTTTAACTGAAGAGGCCTAAAATCAGTTGTAATCCCTTATTTGAATTACACAAGTATGTAAAGCCAGACCTTGCATATCTGTTTTCTTGAATTGAATCTAACACTCACCTTCTGCAAGCATTGCTAATCCATCTGTATTGATACTTTGGCTGTGGGACAAGTGAGAACGCATGTGTTGGGGAGCTCGATAATGTACACCAAGAAGAAGGCTGTAATCCATTATGTGCTGTGCTTCCAGAAACTTACTGTCCGTTTCAATCTGCCTGCAGAAAAGTACAAGAGGAAAATATTTGCTGTTAAGGTTCAAAATTTGTGCAATCGATACTGTTGTCTTTTGGCAGTTATTGCTTCTAGAAGGCTACAATTTATGGGGACAAGGGGGAAGATTCATTCCTTGTCAAAAATAGATATTTATAAAATACAGTATCAAAAAATGTGGCAAGAGTTGCGCTGATCCATGGGACAATTGCTTCAAGAACCCATAATGCGCAGTATAATAGGGTATGCCTATTTGTTTTTTATTTGCTCTTGTGATCTTCGTTGCTTTGTCTAAAGACAATATCCTATTCCTTTTTCCCTTAAAATAATACTCCTCCAGTCCTAAATGTAGGACATGGTTACCAGAGGAGTATTAATTTATCCTAAAAATATGCCAAATATAATGAAGGAGAAACAACCGAACATTTTTTAAAATACCACTTACTTTAATAAAGACTCTCGCCAAGATGGTTCCAAGTAAAAGCAGTAGTTCAGATCCAAATCTTTAAGAGTGGTATTCTCATCAATTTCTATCTTGTCTGACGAGCGTCCAAGGGATGACCCTTTTAAATCAAATCTCCGATGGATCCTTAATTCTGTGCAGAACATATTTCCCATTACGACAAAGCGAAACTGCACAACCAATTTTTATATGCATCCATTAGCCTCTTGCTCAAAGGGAAAACAGTCACAGATTATTAAAGTCATTTTGCTAGAAATGATAGAGTCCAATCTTGATGTGGCCAAAAACGTGTGTTAAAATGCTAGATTGCAAGTATTAAGGTCAATGCCTCCTATTAATAATTATTACTATGACTCTCAGAAATGAATTTATGCTGCTGAGTCAATATGCATGTTACCTTTTGTCCACTTGAAGGTTTAATCCTGTGAAGACCAAAGAATTTTGTGATGAGTGTGTTCTCATATGACTTCACATGATGATGATAGTCTGGAAGCATCCTTAGAAGAACCTACAAGTCAATTTTCTGTCACTGGTGAGCAAGTTGATATCGCTGCATAATATGCATTCAACAAGTACTTCCCATAAGTATTTAAGTTTGTTTTCCATTTCACATAAGAATGATGCAACCCCTGCATGGTTGAACAGGATTAACCACACAAACAGTCAAAGGGTCCTTTCTAATGAATTTCAGCATATGTTGGCCTTTGCTTCTACTTTCTCCCTATAATTATTTTTTCATTTGCAAGGTTGCGCATACCAATTACAGACTTCTCTTTGAAATTCCCTAAACAATACACGGACATAGCAGCTTCCTGAATTTCTACAGATATACTGTTTTTCCTTGTATTTGTTGCCTTCCTCCAAAACATTGAACTAAGGTTTCTTAATCAACGACCGTGAAATGTGAAGATATTATGACTGTTTCATACATGTGTTTGTAACACGGATTCATCATGCAATCTGTAATGGGGAAGAAATTATAACATCCTGCAAATGTTGAACAAGTATTGAGTCCCTTGAATAACTTGGGCTAGCTTAATTCTTTTCCAAGCATATTCTTCCATTCTGCTGCACATTGATTTTTAATTCTGCAATTTCCATCCAATGAAAAGACAATAGGAGAGCTAAGGTGCAAATGATGAATTATATGGGTCCACTATGGATAGAAGAAAATTAAAATGAGATACACACAACGTGAAATTATGAGATATTTCATTCATAATATCATTTAGTACAAGTAATTATCAATATAAGAACGTAACATCTAAAATATTGAACACACCTTTACTTCAGATCTCCGCAGAGTCTTGATCATGAAACGATCATCTTGAGACAGGAAAAAGACACTACCACTTTTTCCGGGAGAAGAAAGTTCTCTCAGAGCATCATTTCCACATATGGACATCATGTAGTCAGCAGCATCAATCTTAAATAACTCCCTCAAATTTCTGCAACAGGTCATATGGAGGTCATTTATATATAGCAAGGATAAAAATAAAATTAATGACAATAGATGTAGGAAAATTCCATCTCTCTGGATAAGAGAAGAAATTAATAATAATTCTAGAAGATACTATTGATAGACCTTTAACTTCTTAACTTTAAGAGAACAGCTCAAAACTGAAGAATAAGCCATACTTTGTTGATGCAATACATATTAATATTGTGCTTGTTTGGGAACTCCGTTCCCAAAACGGAGCACATAAGTCGAGATAAAACCATTTCAAAATCTGTAAAAACCATCTCGAAATCCATAAAAACCATCTTAAAATCCGTAAAATCATCTAGAAATCTGTAAACTCTTTTCCCCCAACGGAACTCTTTCCCCCAACAGAGTTCCCAAACACACACATTGTCAATCTGTAAGCAGTGACAAGGAGTAATTATTCAAAACAGTTGCCTGAAGCGTAAATACTGTATACATGTTCTCCTCTTATCCAAAAAGTTAAAAAATCTTGTCCAAATCTACGATAAGCCAAGAGGAAATACTTAAATCAAGAGTCAAAGCAGTTTATCGAATCTAGATAAATTTACATGCATGCCAGGTAAGTAAATAAATTATACAACGGCTACTTAAACAGTTACAGATTAAAGTTACAAAAGGGTTAACTGTTAACCTGAACACCATTGGACAGTAATCTTTCCATTTAAAATCCTCCGATTGATGAGGAGGTGTCAATTGAGAACCTTCTCTAGGAAAATTCATCCAAAAGCTTGCTCTGGGACCAAAATCTGACATGCGAACTTCTCGTCTCTGTATGGGTGTAATCTTTCCTACTGTATATCTAACCATATCAACATGCATCTTTGCATCAGCAGTGGAAAACCATGTAAAATCAAATAAAAAATAGCAGCAGGGTTACTATTTAGCTTCTGGTTCCGACAAAGGAAAGGGAACATCACCTCTGACACAGTTAGATATGTCCATAAGGAAGACCTATTGACATCACTTTATTAAGATCTCTTTTTAACAGAAGTTTGTCTAGAAGCACCACTGATAAAAGTACACGAATATAGGAGTGCGAGACCAAAACTGTGAAGAGCTGCAACACCTTGGAATGTTTGTATGTGCATTGAAATAAATTAAAAATCAAGCAGACACTTGCAGACAGCAACATCTTGTAGCATTGCAGTGATTCGTGAAAAATGCCAAAGTAAAAGGAGAGTGAAATGAGTCAGGATAGAGACTTATACCTTATTCCAAGCTGCAAACTGAGCATTAGATCATAACTCCTGTGACCTTTGATGATTGCTTCACCAGGTCTTTTAATATCTCTAGCAAGTTTTTTTTGAAGTCGTCTTGCCCTTCGGGATGTTGAAGAAAAACTACTATTTAATACTAGCTCACTTATTAACACCCCTTGCATATACTCCCGTTCCAAAATTGGTATCTTTGAATAAGCATCTTTATCACCGCTTTCAAAGACAGATTCTGTTAAACCTATTGTTGAATCATGCCCAATAACTTTCTCAATAGATACCTCAAGACTCCAGCGCCTTTCAAGAGAAACATTTCTGCTGCGAGACTGTTCCAGATTTAAAAGGTTTCCTTTAGCGAGTTTATCAGATGAACCACGATTTGATCTGTGGTTGTCACCAACCTTGACAGCTCCCATATCAACTGAAGCAGCATGATGAATGTGTGCCTGGTTCTGTTTTCTCAAATCTGGCAATAACCCTCTTTTTCTCAAGGCACTGAGGTAGACTTCTTGTACAGATGGCAGATGGCTTCCTTGGGGATGATATGTTCCTTTGCCATCCTTTAAACCCCTTGTCCAGGTTCCAACATAGCAGCCTCCATCACTCCATGTATATGCTCCAAAACCATGCATCATACCATTTAGCCAACTTCCTTCATAGGAATCCCCATTTATCCAGGTGAGAGTTCCTTTTCCTGACATCTTCCCACCTTTCATATTCCCTAAATAGACATTTCCACCGACCCAGGTATATTTGCCAGGTCCTTCTGGTGTTCCTTGAATCCATGATCCTTCAAAGATATCTCCATTAGGAAAAACTTGATAACCCAACCCATGTTT
>JANTPZ010083549.1:0-20852 GCA_025593235.1 Vachellia pachyceras | reverse complement strand
TGCCCATGAGTGTCTCCTCCGTTACATCACTAAGAGTTGCTGAGATCATTTCGAACATCTCCCTGAACTCCAGCACCGTCCCACTCTGTTTCAGTCCGACTAGGCGCTCATAGTTATCGCCCAGTCCTGTCGCATGGAAACGCTGAATCACTCCTTGCTTGAGCTCACTCCAACTCGCCATTGGTGCTCGTGTTTCTCTCCATTGAAACCAGTTAAGGGCCCTTCCTTCCAGCCCCACCACGGCCGCGTCAAGTTTCTTTGTTTTAGGTATCCCATTCACACCAAAAAAACGTTCCATCTTGAACGTCCAGCCTACGGGATCCTCTCCATCGAATAACGGCATCTCCAGATGCCGGTACTTCTGTCCATCCTTGGTAACAGTCTCTTCGGTATCAACTTCCCCTTCACGTTCCTGGTTGTGCGGAGGTTGTACCCCCTGTCCTCCTGGCAGTCGCTCCTGTAGGAGTCTATAAATGTCATCGCTTCTCCCATGGAGTTGGGTTATCGCCGCTTGCATAGCCGCTCTTTCCTCACGAGCCTCGACAGAGGCCCTTTGCAGCTCATTCACTAACTGCCTTGTCTCCTGTAGCTCATTCACGACCTTCTCCAAATTCTCCAGCCTCACCTCCATCCTAGTATTCACCATTCACAGAAACGTCCTGCTCTGATACCAAAAGATGGAACCTCAGTCCCCAGAATACAACCAAACAGTGCAAAAATAACAGAAAGGAAATCACACAGCAATTCCCAACGTTTTGAGAGGTCAGGAGCTCTCCCCAGGTCAGTCCTATACTTTTTTCCCCTCCCCCACCTCATTGGTACACAACCCTAGATAACTGTCTTGCCACTGTCATCCTTCTCCCTGGGCCCACCACTCTCTCCATGCAGTGCCTTGCTTGAGTTGGGCTGCCTCCTTCTGTAAGTGTGGCCCACAACGCTACTGGGCTCATCACAATCTTTTATTTTTTTTTAATCTCATTCATAACTTGTATTCTGAACTTAAGTGGATCTAGGTAAACTCGAAAGATCATGTCTGGCAAGAAAAACTCGAAGAATCATAATCCTCTGTACTATTCTATTTTCTTCCGTGGTAATTTGCAGGTATGGCTAAGGTGGAACTCGAAGAATAGCCAGGTCTACAAAAATTCAACAGCTGGCCTGGCTGTGGGTTCCAATATTTGGCACATCTGATGGATTTTATGGAAAAACAGTTGTAGAAGAGTTTTTGAGAGCAATGAGCGGCCAAATCACCACTCTCATTCATCGCTGCCCTTCCCACTTAGAGGAGGAAGTAGAAGAGGGACTCTAAAAACACAAAATATTCCAGATTCCAAAGAGAGCTGATACAAGGAGGTTCCTTGCACCCAAGGGATTCTTAAGAATGGATGTTGATGCATCTCTAGATGTGCAACACCGAGCAGCTTGTAGAGGCATAGTGCAAGACAGCTTGGATGCCTGGGTGTCCGGTTTTCAGCAGTCATAAGGGACTGCGTTGGATCTACTGCAGCTGAAATCCAAACTATCAAAGCATGTTTACAGGTGTGCAAGAACCAAGGCTGTATGAAGATAAAGTTGCTTTCAGTCTTGGCTGAACGATACAATTTTTGTTGATGGATTGTGGGTATAATCATCCACTGGTTGATGATATCACAGAAGTTAGAAAATTGATATTATCTGACTGGGATCTCCAGATTGTCCATTCCCATAAGGAAGCACTGCACTGTGCTGATTTATTAGCTCACTTGACTCATAACATGAACAATCAGCTAATGGTGTTACAAACGCCTTCAGCTTTTTGTTTGAATCAAATGTTGACGGATGTAAGCTAAGATTTGAGAAATGTTTGTAGCTCTTGTTCAGCTATGATTATGTATTAGGAACTCTATCAAGCTTTGAGCTTGTCTCCGTCAATTCAAAAAAAAATGGATCTAGCTCAAGTTTTAGGCACCAGTTTTTGTTCTTTTAATTTTTTTTTCACATATTCATTTAGTTTTTATGCAATCTCATTATTACCATTTTAATATTTTTTTCCACATGTTTCAACAGAATTTAAATATTTTTAAGTAGTTTATTTAACTTTCTTAGGGTGTGTTTGGCAACTCCGTTGGAAGAAAGGAGTTCCGTTGAGAGAAAAGAGTTTATAGATGTTTAGATGATTTTACAGATTTTAAGATGGTTTTTATGGAGTTGAAGATAGTTTTTACGGATTTTGAGATGATTTTATTTCGTTTTGCATGCACCGTTTTGAGAATGAAGTTCCCAAACAAGCACTTAGTATCTAAAAAAAAGTTAAATACTTTTATATTAAAACTGGAGGCAATGCGCTTATTTATGAAACGGATGAGTAAGAAAACTCAGGAAAGGAATAAAGTTGAGAAAAATGGGCAAAAGATATAAGACTTACAAGAAACAATACTTAATTGAAGGTAAACATACAAAAATTCAATAAAATTTTCAAACAAACGTAAAGTATAACTTACAAAAAAAATTGTCCCTCTTTTAAGACTTTTAACATCACTAACATGTATTGAAAACGCAATGACAAGGGGGCAAATGATAATAGATTGCAAAGGTTACTTGATTCTTATAGTCTACCCTTATTTTGAGCATCTTTTTATTGAAAGTAGTTTTATTTGACAAATCATCAAACATAAAATTTAGACATATCTCACAGTGGAGATTTGAACTTGGTTTTTCATGTTATGATTTATGAGTGACTGACACACCTCTTCTGATAGACTATTAGCTTATATTTATTAAAAAAAAGCATATTTTATCCTCAGCATCTTTTTTCTTAGAGTAAAAAAGTTTTCAATTTCTTAAAGGGTTACCACCGTTAGTCCTTATGCCATGTTTGTTACATAGGACTAGGACCTAGGGACCAGGATTGGGTTATGAATTGGGCTCCAAAATTTATTCTCACGCAAACTGCGACAAAACTTATTTCACATATTTATCTTAAAATCTGTAATCGTTCTTCCAACGGAGTTAAGAATGACCTGACTTAGGACAACACCTACTTCAGCCTTCATAATTTTACCCCATCTTTGCTTCAGCAACCCTTCTTTAGAGTGTGAACGAAGCTAAAACTAATAAAACGAAGCAACCATTCTACTACTGCTACAAAAAATTAAATTAGTTGTGCTTATTTTTTCCTTCAATTCTATAGCCTTTTAAAAACGCTATAAATACTATCGCTACAAAAGATCTTTATAATGGGCTCGTTTGGGAATATGGTCGAGAAGTGTTTTTACGTAAGTTGAGGTAAATATGTGGAGTAAATCATCTTATTTTACAGAAAAATAAACGGACTTATGACTTTTTCAAATGGAATACCAAACAAGCCCAATTAGTTGAAGCACTACAGCTACAACATATGCACTTTCTTTTTTTTTTAATAATTTAACTTGCCGCTAACTGTTTATTGTATGCTTCAAAATATGAAAAATATTTACATACCTTCGAAGGGTCATGCCATCCATATTCTGCTTGATAGAGAATGTTCTAGATATTTTTATTGCGAATCTCATATTCCATAATTTATCCTAATTATTTCTCTTTTTCCATCAGCTATTATAGGGTTAATAGACGGAAATATCCATTAACTTATAGCAAAAATAGTCATAAAAGCTTTTAATGTGCAAAAAATATTCATGAACTTTAGATATTGATATATTCATTTTGGGCTTACGGATATTACATACAGAAACGCAACAGGCCCACGTTTTCGACTGCACAAGCGCAGGTATTCCTGAAAGTCCATCAAAAGAGAAGCTCTCCATTAGCGCTTGCTTCTGCTAGCTTCAGTTGAAGCGTGTGATTGGTATGTTTCTTCTGAAGCTAAAGTTTTTTTTCCTCGTGTTGCTAATTTTCAATGCTCATAGCCTTTGGTTTATTTTGTCTACTCCATTTTCTTTGGCAACCAATAGGAACACCTTGATCGAGCTAGAATTTTTGCTCATATTATCATTTTAGATGCCTTCATTTTGATTGAATTAGTTTTTCCGCGCAGAAATCTGGGCAGTCTGGCGAAGCTTACTTTGTCATGAACTGTTTGTCACACCTATCATCGTACACTGCTGCTTTGATTACGAGGACCACTTTCTTCGTTGCCAAAAGCTCTCTGTATGGATGTTCTGTTCTCTCATTTAAGTGGAAGCTAGAGCATCCTGCTAGTAGGTCTGCTCATTTAGAATTTGTGCTTACAAGGTTTCGTGTTCAGTGCTTTTCATCTAGGAAAGGGCGCAAACCTGCTTCTAAATTGAAGAAGCTAGAACCTGAACCAGTGATGGAGCAAGAAAAGGATGCTTTTTTTGTCGTCCGTAAAGGAGATATAGTTGGTATCTACAATAGTCTAATTGAATGCCAGGCTCAAGTTGGATCTTCTGTAATTCTCTTGGCAACCCATACTCTACCGTCTACTGTTTGCATCTTTGATATGTATTGTTACTAGGTTATGCTTAGTTTTCTCATGTTGTACATGGTTAACATTTAAATATTGAAAAACTTGGAGTTTGTTGGGCTGTAAATTACATTAACAGAATGTGCTATTGAAACTGTAGAATGATCTCATTGGCAGTCAAGTGACTTCTCCTTTTCCTGAGCATGACTTCCTATTGTTTATCTCACGATTACACTTCTTTTAGACTTTAGATTAATGGGCTTCTTCTATTGTTTGAGAAAATGATTACGCTTACTTTTTGGTTATTCTAATTCAACTATCATCTTCAATAGTAATTAGAAGGCTCTACAAGGTGATGCATTCATTTTTTGTTTTCCATAGCATATAGTTCGTTTAATGGATGATTCTATGTCATCTGGTAGATATGCAATCCTCCTGTTAGTGTGTACAAGGGATACTCCCTGCCTAAGGACGCTGAGGATTATCTTGTCTCACGTGGGCTAAAGAATGCTTTGTACACTATAAGAGCTGCTGATTTGAACGAGGATATATTTGGTACTCTTGTTCCTTGTCCCTTCCAGGTAAGACTATTATTGCCTTTTAAGCAATCATCCCCTTCATATGTATCTGTTCAAATTAAAAACTAAAAAAAAAATATCATTGATTGTGAATGAAGAAATTGTTTTTCTGCATAGCTGATATGAGCTTGAAGAAGTTTTGTTGGTTTTCACTGTTGGTCCTATTCAGTTTAGGGAAATTTTGATTAATATTAAAAATTTTTTTATGAGTTGTCAAATATCTAAGGCATCAGATAATTGAGATGTTCATTAGGCATCACATAGTGATGGAAGTTATTCCTTTTTCACTTTTTATACTGTTCTGGGGCGAATGTTAAACACGGAAGCCTTCAAACATGTTTAACTTTTCCCGATTTAAATTACTTTGTTTTGTTTCTCTTTAATCACAAATCCGCAGAAACATTTTGTTTTATATTTGTATAGCTAGGTGTCAGTTTTCTATTGTAATATCCAGCACATCCCTTTTTTTATAAAAGTTCATGCTTATCCTGTTCCTGATGAATTTCAGAGGCTTGAGATTCATTACTCTGGGTAATGAAAAATTGTGTTCATATATTTTAGGATCCAGCTTCTTCGGAGGCAGGCACATCAAGCAATGCTGTATCTCAAAAGAGATCTTTGGGTATGCTTGGACAAGAAAATGTGGTGAGTTCTGCAATTTTAGGAACCACAACTTGCTTATGACTAAAGCAATGTGATGCGGATTGTGTATAAAGCTGTATTTCTCCAAAGTTGGTTTGTATCTTTAATCCCTTAAGTAATCACATCGCCATTATCAATTTTGAATTGGAATTATGATGTAATATCCTCATTGTGACATTTTTAGACTCGAGTGCAGAGGGTTTGTTCTTAGCATGGAACCATATAATATATTATCTTTCAAAATATATTTTAATTATATACAGATGTGCGGTAGTTAAATGTGATAATAAACTTTGGGTATTGATATGTTTAACTTCTTAAATAGTCTAATGTTTGTATAAAATGCTATGTCAATTTTGGGAATTTCTGCCTCATCAAATGTTATAACTACCTGCATGGTCAGCCGATGTTGATATTCGTGGCATGGGTTTTGAAATCTAGTTTGCTTAACATATGGATTATGTGACAAAACCTGATTTTCCTCACTTTGTATAGCCATTAGATGGTTTGGGTGTTCTGGATCTAAATCTGTAAATCCTTTTCAGCTATTTCCCCCATCATAGTCTCCTTGTCAGGTTTTCTTCAATGAAGCAACTTTGTACCATAATTAGTTGCTGCTATCTAAATCCATATTTTCCTTGTTGCATAATTTTAAAATATTTGATATCTATCTTATTCTGCTTAGGAGGCAGGAATTGGCCTGACATCCCTCTCTGAAGACCCATTGAAAAAACAACTGAAATTAGATCGTTCTGCTGTGGCTCAAGTACCATCATCTCCATTGGCAAGTAGAAAACATATAGATTCTTGTATATGCAAAATAATATTTGCTTGAGGAACCTTTATTTCAATCGCAGTTGCTGCTGCATCTATACTACATGCAATGTTGTTACGTCACCTTGAGGATTTTAAATGTGAACTGTTGGGTGACAATTGGTGCCAAATGAATTATATACTACTTTTGTTTGGATGGAATCCTTTTTTTCCTTTGAGGTGGGGTGGAGGGAGGGACACGTTCATGTTTTGACTGTTTACATCCTTTTAATTTTTAAATACCATTTTTGCCAGTGATAGTAAAGCGTCATGATCTAATTCTTCTACAGAGGACATGTATTGTTGAGTTTGATGGTGCATCCAAAGGAAATCCTGGAAAAGCTGGTGCAGGGGCTATTCTGCGCTTGAGTGATGGAAGTTTGGTATAATTTTGTAATTCTACTTCTATTCACTGTTTACTTCCAACTTAGACCACTTTAATTATTATTGTTTTTTTTAAAAGATTTGTAGGTTGCGTGAAGGTGTAGGTGTTGCAACCAATAATGCTGCTGAATATCGTGCTTTAATATTGGGAGTGAAATATGCACTTCAGAAAGGGTTTACTGGCATTCATATCCAGGGCGACTCCAAGCTTGTTTGCATGCAGGTTTGTCATTTTATGTGCTTGTCTCTATCAATTTATTTGATATATTATGCATATATGTGGAAGGTATCAGTGTATGTTCCTTCTTCATTATTACAGTTCTTAGGAGTATGTTATGGTGGATTGCTTCTTCAGAGTTTACATCAATCATTTCTTGCCTCTTCTTTATTTGATGTGGATGCGTGGAAAATATATGTAGATTAAAACCAGTCTCCTGATTCTTATTTGACTTGTTTCTGGAGAAGAGTCTGATGGAAGGCCCTCCTTCCTGTAACAGTCAAGATAGCCTTTATTTCAAGTTTCATGTATTTAGTCTCTAAATTACAGGTGCACACAATCGATTCTTGCAAATTAAAGATGTTAGCTCGTTATGTAGGAAGAGAATGGAGGGGAATTTAGGAGCAATGATAATAATACTCAACTTGCTATCAAGTTTATGATCCCATAAGTTACTGAGATGAGTCAAAGGCCAACTATGCATCTCATAGTATTGTAACTAAAAATCATACTGCCAATTTCCTTATGAAATTCCCAATTGAAATCCTTTGTCTGTGCTTAAATGGGGTTTTAGCATCTTATATGTATCCTCATCACCACAGACAAAAATGCATGTAATATGTCTTGAGACGTTGGCAGGCTTGGTTTGTCCGGTTGGATAGTCAAACTCAAAAAGATGAAATCAGTAGATACATAAAATAAAAATGGCTTCTCGTAGTCTGTGTGAATGTGTGTTATTGCTTGAGTTACCACGTGATTCTGATTTTAAAGATGGAAAATCTTACATTACTGTAGAATAAACATCTGATCTTGTATATGCAATCTTAAATGTTACATCGGCAACCTTTGATTATTAATTTTGTCACTTGTCCATCCTCTTAAACTCTTGCTACTGCATGAAACAGATTGACGGTTTATGGAAGGTCAAGAATGAGAGCATGTCTAAGTTGTATAAGGTGGCAAAAGAACTCAAGGATAAATTTTTGTCATTCCAGGTCACTCATGTTCTAAGGGTAGGTACATTTGATTGATAGTGAGGTTCCAGAAGGCGCTTTTGATTTTTCAGCCCTTGTTGTTACCAGTTCTATTCCAAAGATCTCTTTGCTTTTGTAATAATTCAGGAAATTGAAGATTGAAGTTAAATCAACTCATCACTCAGGCATCCCATGAAAATTACTAATGCAAAATAACAAGCCAAATCCCACCAAGTGAGGCTGACTACATGAGTCATAGAATGCTATTATTCTCTATTAACAATCAACCTTCATATAGATTGTTCACTAATAGTTTCCTTAAGTGTCTTCCTTAGTCTCCCACATCTCTTTATAAGGTTAAAGATTATCAGCATAAGCTGCTTCACTGGCACTTCCATTGGCCTTCTGTGCACATTTCTGAAATTTCCTTGAATGATTTTCTACAGTCTTTTCCTTAGTAGGCGCCACAACAACTTTTATGTATAGTCATTGTGGACTGTCTTCTGGTGTATGACCATACACCTATTTTAACATTCTTATTCTTTGCCACCCCAACTTGTTAATTCTGTTGTGCTTTTAGTGCCTTAACACTTCTCTTAATATTCGATAAGCTTTAACCATATGTAAGTTTATTTCTTTACTTTGGCACTTCCATATCAGTCCTCTTGGGAGATAAATAACTTTTATTGCTGATCATGTTGGTCTAAGATACTGTTTAGATCCATGGTTGTCCCTAATACACATTGAAAAGCTTATAGAAGTAGCTGTCTTATCTGTCCTTAATATCTTCATTTGTAACCAAAACTTTTCCTTCATCCTTATTATATTTTACTTGGTCCAAATCTCTTGATTTCCTTTACCTATTATTTGCAATTCTTTATCTTTTGTTCCCCATTTTTCATCAATAAATCCTCATAAAACCTCTCAAACATTAGATCTTGCCTGGCTCACTGATTTCTTAGCCTTCTTTCTTGCTGTTCAAGACTTTTCTAATTTTCGGCACACAAATGCAAAGCTTTGACACACTTTTTTTTATGTCTGTTTTTTGTTTATGTCTGGCCTTCTCTTGTTCACTCCGTTCAGCACCAAGATTCTTCATCTCTAGGTCCAAACTATTTTCATTCATTGAAAATTGCTTTAGTGGCCTTCCTAACAGTTGTAGCCATCTCATCCTGTGTGATGTTGTGATTCCCAATCACTTTCTAACCTCTTAATATCCATCTATTCCATTACTACTTACACATGTTCTGAGCTTTTCAGTTACGAGCCTTCCTCTTTTAGTCTCATCTTGGAAATAGTTTGTAACAAGTCACCCTTTTTTCTTCCGCTATGTGAGATCTTTTAGCTGCATTCCCATGAACATGAAATATTTTTGTTCTATTCATATTTGATTGCAAAAGTGCTGACGCTTGTGCGAAAACTTATTTATTGTATGTTTGTGTCCCTTGTTAAGAACTTGAACTCTGAAGCTGATGCTCAAGCAAATATGGCCATCAATCTTGCTGGTGAGGCCTTAAGAATTTCTAGTCTTTCTTTAGCTTTTATGCAAGTGTATCTCTTCTAGTCTATGGATGTATTCTGATTATTAAATTTTTTTCTGCTGCTGCAGATGGCCAAGTCCAAGAGGTGCAAGATTAGTTCAAGAAAGCTGGCGACAACATTTCGCGTTCATATGACAAAGCATCTGTGTGGGTTATTTCCTTTTTCTTTTTTCCCCGGTATAAAGCATCTGCAAATTTATTAAACCATTTAGAATGAATCCTTTTTTTCCTTCGTCACTTGAATGATTTATTGTTCGGGGTTGGTGGTCAAAAATAGCTCCACTGTGGTATCTAAAGTTGAGGCATCAGTTGTTCCATTGATTTTTCTTCAGGGTACTCAATCCCATTTGGTTGAATTTTCTTGTTTGATTTGCCATCTAGGGGGTTATTGGCGCTACAAACAAAGATAATTGTTGTTCTATTAAACCTATCCCTTTAGCCCATTGTCTTGAGATTTTAGTTTTCATGTACTTTTTATGCATAGAAGTATATACACCATTGATACAAACTTCAGGGTCCCCATGATCATATAATGAATAGAAATGTCTTGCTGCTTAATTAGGGCTAACTTCAATTTCATTCTTGAAGTTGAAAGTCTCCTTGACAATTTAGTTTGGTCTTCACTAGGACATCAGAATCTGTCTCACTGCTATATCTACAGCCAACATATGGCTCGTTTGAGACAGTTCTATGCATGATTCAGGTGTTTGATTTAGTAATAATGTAATTCTGATTACAATATATTGTAATGAATCAAGTAATTTCCATTACATGATTTTGGTTGTATAGTCTGGATATAAACTTACATGAATCAATATTTAAACATTTAACTATCTATTTTTGCTCTAATTGGGTTAAAAGGATCATTTCAATTTTATTTATATTTTTTCTAGATAAGATATAAATCTCAATCTATGATTCTTTGATGGCATACCAAGTAATGCATTTATGAAATACACTACATGAACTTCATGGTGGTTTCCTTATTCTCTCCTTCAGGCATAATCACAAGCAGTGTTCCATTAACATTCTTGATCTTCTCTTCTCCTCTAATCAGAGCTCTCAATGCCAAAAATGGCTCAATTTCACATCTTCATTGATCACCATCTGCTGCATGTCTCATTTCCTTCCCTGTTAGTGTTAAATGTGGAAAAGCTTCCAGAATACTCGAATATTCTGCATCTGTATTCTCTTTGATGAGGTTTTTCTAAGTAGCTTGCAGCATTTGGTTCCATTGGTTTTTTAAACTTTTGAATTACAAAGGCAAGCCTTAGGCTTGATATTTACAGAAGTGTCCAATAATCAGACGGTATCTAGCATCGTATGCAATATTATCGTAGTCAGACCTAATCAGATCTAAGGAAGCTATATGTTCTGGTTGTTTCACATCTTTCTTTGACTTCCTATCCTCTTATCTTTTCTTCAGCATCACCAACTTGTTTCTGCTTTCTCTCTATGACTGTCTTCCAGTGATAGAATTTAGTGTTTCTATCACTATCATTAAACAACTTTTTGCCATAAAAATGATAAACTACTTTGTTGTTCCTAACATCTTCAATTTATTTTTGGTTTTCTAAGTATGACATATATAGTGAGAATTTTTTTCGTGAAGTGAGAATTTATTTTTTATTCATTTTTAGTTCTAAATATAAGTCGTTATTTATTACCTTCTTGGTGTCATCGTGGTCGTCATCATCATCTTAATTCTTTGTTAAAATGAAGGAAAGTTAATTATCTTATTAAAATGGTTTCAAAATATAAATTTTCATTTTTATCTTTAGTTAATAATATAAATATAAGAAAACAAATACTAAAACGTATTGGAAATTTGTAAGAAGGTTAATATAGAAAAAAGTATTAAACACCTCAAAAATTTATACAAAATGACCTATATTTAGGATAAGAAATTCTTTTATACCATACTTTTGATACTAAATGTAAGACTTAATTTGTAGTGCAATTAGATCTTAACAAACACACAGGAAAAGAGAGTATTGCTTAAAAAGTTTACTTTATTAAGAAAGCAGAAATGCAGAGTCCGTCGGTGTTTACATAATATGGAAGTACTTTGTTGCTTAAAAAATGTTTAAGTATTTCAAGAATAATATATCTTCAAATTAATTAATTTGTGAAGTTGAAGGTTCAAACCCTTCCTTTAGCGATTTTTTTCACTTTTTGTTACATTATACCGGATGACTAATTTAGAAAAAATTGCACGTAATTTGAACATTTTTGTTATTTAGAAATCCATATAATCACGATTTATCCTAACCAACGCATGATTGTTTCCAAGCATACATAAATGATGTTAAATATACATATATATCGTATGAAGTGAAAATTCCACTTAGATATATATATATATATATATATCTGTGTGTGTGTTTCTGTGGAATCAAGCGGTACAGTTGGGTTCCTAAGAGTTGGCCCATAGGTCCAACCTGCCAACCCGCCAAAATCAACGGGCTCGAATTGGCATTTAGCCAGCCTCTAGGTGCCCTGCCAACCTGCGGGTTATAGTCAAAATTAGTGGAAGAGGGTATGATTTTATATCTTTAACCGTATGTACATGATAAATATGTCAGTTATTTAAAATTTAAATAATTTTACTCTTGATCATTAATTAACTATGACTAGCATATCGGCAAAGTTACAACAAGTCAAAATGATTTTGCACATCTAATTAGATGTATATGGTGGGGCACCTTATGGTTACTTATAATTTAAATAAATTTCATCTGAATCATGAGTTGTCCATCACCTAAATTTGGTTGAAGTATAAAAAAAATTGTTTGCCCATGTTTTCACCTAACATGATACAACAATCAATGAATCCCAGATATGTGAGACAATTAACATTAAAATATCTATATTTTTTTCCTACATACAAATGTAACAGTCACGAAATATTGTGGATTGTCATTGCAATCACATTTGGATTGCTTATACAAAAACTTTATATAATTACCCTTAATATGGTGAGTTCATCTGGATTGCAACCAAATATTTTAGACTACGTCTTCTCCTTATGTCATCTCTTAGAACCCAACCATCGACAATTGAGCCTTCCTATCCAAGCAACTATATGCAATTTACACAATACCAAAACAAGAACCAGAGAAAACAATATATGATCACATAATATTTAAATAATTTTTCTCTTAACCATAAAGTACCCACCATTTGTATCTACTCAAAGGCTAATAATTTTGAGTTTAGCCTCACGAGAAGATCATTGTGAAGTGAGATTTACCAAAATTTTTTGCTAACCATGAGTTATCTATCACTTGTATAGTTGTATATAGTTAAAGTAACTTACATCCAGAACTCTATGCACACGCATAAGCAACAAAGAAGAAGACAAACAACAGACTAGAGCAAGAAGAAAAATCAAGGGCAACGTAGTTTTTGGCCCTTTTCTAAGGGTGATTGAAAATAGGTTCCCACCAATTTTAGTGGAAACCAATTTTCCTTTATGTGTAGGAAAGTTGGCCACCATCGAAATTTGGATTCATGAAAGATTGGCCAACCAAACATGTCAGCCAATGGAAAATTTTGATTTTCCTTTTCCATTGTCTGATTTTGATTGAACCAAACAGCACATAAGATAGTGTTTAAATAGGCTGTTATAGATGTTACCGAGAATAAACAGCACAAGAATGCATAGACTGGAGATTTGCAGCATTTCTAAACCATTCCACTCGATTGGCATCTTTATCAATGACATTCCAAGCTCACTAAGTATAGTATCAAGCTCTACAATCCATCGAGAAAGGAAAGAGAGAGAGTGTCTGAGTTTTTTTGCCATGCCATTGACGGTTACCAACCCCAGCAAACACCCTCCTGATCGGCGTCCGGCGGATCAGAGGAATGTTGAAGGGGTAATTTTGAAAGTTGAAGAGGACATTTGCTTGTTTGAGACCAATGCTTGTAGTCAGGTAAGAGAGACAAGAGGAAAAATGCAAAGGGTAGATGGAAACTATTCTGGGGAAGTATCATTGAAGCTAAGGGAGGAGGCTTGGATGATGGAACTTGATACCAATGGCCATGAAGGCTGAGAAGGAACAATGTCGTATAGAGAAGCCTTGAAACCTAAGTCAATAAGAGAAAAGGAGCAGGAGAGGAGATATTACACAGAGGAAATATGGGATGGAAATTTATTGCTTGATGATCAAAAGGAATTGTTAAAAGGAATAATTATCACAAAGAGTGACAAGGGATCGGTGCTTGCATTCTCGGAGGAAGAAAAATAGAGGCTAGAAAGGTATTGGTAGAATACGCTGATAGTCAAGTTGCTGGGAGGGACAATGGGGTTAATGTAGATGAGAAGAAAGGTTCAAGCCATGTGGAGAAAATTAGGAAAGGTGGAGTTAAATGACATTGGAAATGGATTTATTTTAGCATCATTTTCAAACATGAAGGATTATTTCTTTGCTTTGGAAGGAGGACCATGGTTGAGTCAAAACCATTACCTGACTGTGCAAATGTGGAAGAGGAACTTTGATTCCTGAAATAAAAGTCTAAATAGGGTGGCGATTTGGGTTAAACTACCAAAACTTCCAGTGGATTATTATGACAAGAAATTTTTCTATGCTCTGGGTAACCAGATAGGAAAAGCAATTAAGGTTGATGAGATGACATATACCAAAGTTAGAACAATGTATGTTAGAATGTGTGTGGAGGTGGACTTGAACTCTCCCATGTTACCAGCTTAAATGGCACATGGAAACAGGCTGAAAATTGAATATGAAGGATTATATATGATATGTTTTTGCTGTGGAAGGTTTGGGCATAATCTAGATCAATGTCCATTGAAGAAACAAGATCGCCCCAAGGTAGATGAAATGATACAGAATAATCGGAGAATTAAAGCCGGTGAAGGGGAAAAACAGAGGCGACAAAGGGAGGAGGAAGAAGAAGCTAGTGCCTATAGGAAGTGGATGATAGTACAAGAGACTAGGAGGGGCTGTAGGACAGCGCAGAAAAGCTGGAACTTGGGAGAGATGCAAAGAAAGGACATCATTGGAGAGAGAAGGCCAGGTAGCTCATCCATATTTGCTGCTTTGGAAGGGGTGGGAGAAGCCGAAGATGGGGCTATCTCAGAAGGTACCATCAAAGAACCTATGAGAGATATCCTGAATGAAGTGCATCGGGAAGGTTCAAAAGAGAGAGAGAAAGGAGGAAGTAAAGGGAGAGGGGGTGATAGTGAGGAAGCAAGTGAAGAAGTTAACAGTGGAGGGACATGAGTTAGAAGAAAGGAGTGACAGTAATGGGATGGAAAAGAAAAGAGAAGGAAAATCAAGGAGAGGGAATAAACAACAGGTGAAAGCGACATAAACTTTTGGAGTGGGCTCAAGTGGTGAGAAGCTGGGCCAATTCAAGGCCCAAGTCATGGGAATGAGTAGGAGAAACAGAGAAGAGATGGTAAAGGAGACTAAGGGGAGTGAGTTGGGCCAATATGAGTTAGGCCTGGAAAGTCTTAACAACGTTAGAAGCCATCAGATCAGAGAAAGGAATAGAAGTGTGGAAAGAGCCCAGGAACGAAGAACTGACAATGACAGTGTGACAATGGACATGGAAGAAGAAAAACCACCTGATCCAAACATTCAGATGTTGACCATGGATTCAATTGTGGATGAGAATGAGATTGCTGGAAGAGGCAGAAGTGAGAGAAGGGAAACTCCAATACAAGAGTATCTCCCAGACATTCTTGAGCAATAAGGTCAGGTATTTTTGTGGTTCCTAAAAACAATTATGATGATTCTAGTATGGAATGTTAGAGGGGCGGCCGGAAAAGCTTTTGGTCTAGCTGTAAAAGAAGTTTGCCAAAATTGGAAGCCAAAAATAGTGGTTTTAGTTTAAACAAGATGCAGTGGGGAAAGGCACAAAGAAGGATAAAAAGTCTGGGTTTTTGTCATGATATAGTAGTTGAGGCCTAGGGGATGTCAGGAATATGGATATTGTGGAAGGATGATAATATCATCATTCAACCTTTAATAAAGGCACAATCAGTTCATACATTGTGAAGTTAATGGTTTAAGCCAAGAGAAGTGGTGTTTCTCTGCAGCATATGCTAGCCCAAGGGAAAAGGAAATGAAGGAATTCTAGAGCCTTATGGAAAGTATCTCGAAGGGGATGGATAGGCCTTGGCCATTAGCTGGGAATTTTAATGACATTAGCAGTAGTGATGAGCAAACTGGGGTGATCCTCCTAATATGGGAAAATGTGCCTGGTTCAGTGATAACATAGAGAAATGCCAACTGCTTGACTTGGGTTCTGAGGGCCCGAGATACACTTGCAGAGGGCCTAGATTAGGATATGCTAGGAGACTCTATAAGAAACTAGATAGAGCTCTTTGTAACTCAAATTGGAGAAACCTTTTTGCAGATGCAGTGGTCAGAATAGGAACGAGACTATAGTCTGATCATCATCCCTTGTGCATACAGCTAAATGGGAAAAGGAATGGGAGAGTGAATAGACTGTTCAGATTTGAAGCTATGTGGCTTAAGCATGAGGATTTCAGAGAAATGATTATAAGGCACTGGGATGGTGGCAAATCAATTAGGGAGGAGTCAAGGGATCTTGTTCCTAAACTTCTTCACTGGAATACTCATACCTATGGACATTTGAGGGGAAAGAAAAGAAAAGAGAGCTATTAAGAGAAATTGGAAGAGTGCATAAGAAAGTTCAAAATAAAACCTGTCACTATTGGGAAGAGTTGGAAAAAATCTTAAGCTTGAATTAGAGGATATTCTGGATAGAGAAGAGGTGTTTTGGTTTCAAAAAGAAAGATTCCAATGGATTCAAGATGGAGATCGCAATACTAAATTTTATCACACTAAGACAACTGTCAAAAGGAGGAGAAATAGGGTGGCTATGCTAAAGAGTGAACATAATGCTTGGGTGGATGATGAGGAGGAAATAGAAATCATGGTGAATCAATTCTTTAATAATCTATTTGTGGAAGAGGTCTCTTTAAGGCCCTGGTGTAATACTAAACACTCCTGGCCTAAAATAGAGGTGGAAGAGTGGAATTGGATGCTGACTCCAATAACCAATAAGGAGATTAAAGAGACGATGTTTGAAATAGGAGGAATGAGAGCCCCAGGTGAAGACGATTTTCAAGCTATATTTTTCAGAAGGGCTGGGATATGGTGGCGGAGAGTGTTTGCCATGCAATAAAAGAAATGTGGGAGCATGTGGAGAAAATAAGGGATGTGAATAAAACCCTTATCACTGTAATTCCCAAAATAGAATGCCTCATAAGAGTCAATCAGTTTCGACCTATCTCTTTATGCAATGTAATGTATAAGTGCTTCTCCAAGATAATAGTAAAAAGGTTGAAGAATCTCATGCCAAAACTGGTCTCACCCTTCCAAGTCAGTTTTGTGCCAGGTCAGAATATACATGATAATATCATAATTGTTCAAGAGATGTTGCATTCAATGAGAAGAAAGAGAGGCAAAATAGGTTTCATGGCTATCAAAATAAACCTGGAGAAGGCCTATGACAGGATGAATTGGCTATTTCTGGAAAAGATTCTAGGAGAGATAAATTGCCCTCAGGAGATGATTAGAAGAATAATGACATGTGTAGATAATCAAGAGACGGAAATTCTTTGGCAAGGAAAGAAGCTACAGGGTTTCAAGCCTTCTCGAGGTCTTAGACAAGGAGATCCTCTTTCTCCTTATCCTTTTGTCCTTGGCATGGGAAAACTCACTCATATGATTCTAGATAAAGTGAGAGAGAGAGAAAGTAAAGAGGAATGAGTGCAGGTCGAAAAGGGCCTACTATATCTCACATGATGTTCGAAGATGACCTGATCCTTTTTACAGAAGCTAACACTAATCAAATTGAAATTGGTTTGAATTGTTTGCATGAATTTGAAGCTACGACAGGGCACAAAATAAGTCAAGAAAAAAAACATTCTCTTCTCTTCTAATGTGGAGATTCATATTAAGAGGAGAATTTGTAAAATGGGCAAGTTCAAAGAAGAGGAGGAAATGGGGAAATACCTTGGAGCAAACATGAATATGCCGAGAAGAAAAAGAGAAAAATATAAGAGCATTGTGGACAAGTTAACGGGAGATTACAGGGTTGGAAAGTCTCTAGTTTATCAATGGCAGTAAGAATCACTTTAGTTAAGTTAGTGGCAAATTCCATGGCTTTATACCTAATGCAACATGATAGGCTTCCTCAAGGGGTAATTGAAGAATTAGAAAAGGATAACCGAAGATTTGTTTGGGGAGAAGAAGGAGAACTCACAAATGGCATAATATCTCTTAGGAAAGGATATGCAGACCCAAGGAGGAAGGAGAATTGGGAATTGAGGATTTAAGGGGAATGAATGAGGATTTTCTATATAAGGCTCTATGGCGTATCCAAACTAGACCTAATGACTTATGGGTCCAGGTCCTCAATGGAAAATATGGAAGAGGAAAAAGCACAACTGAGAAGTTAATTGTTAAACATAGTGACTCAAGACTATAGAAAGAGCTTTCCCATCTGTGGGAAAATTTCCATAACAATGTGGGACAAAAAGAAGAGATGCAAAGGGAACCAGGCTTAAGATGGAAATTGTCTAAAGATGGGAAATTCAGCACCAAGTCAGCATACAATTGGATACAATCTAATCATGAAGTGCAGAGCTCACCTGTATGGAAGTGCATCTGGAAGCTGTGGGTGCCAGAAAGGGTTAAGATCTTCACTTGGCAGATGCTCCATGGAAGATTAGCAACTAAAGAGATCACAGGAAGATAGGATGGAGGAGGTGGAACATGCGTGGTTTGTAGTCTGCATATGGAGAACCAAGTGCAAGCATTAAGAGATTGCTGGTATGTAGCTCAAGTTGGAGGAAAATCATACCTGTGGATAGGTGGAATCCTTTTTTTGGATCAACATGGGCGGATTGGATAAAAGAGAATCTTAAGAGATCAAGGGACAAGGAAAATGAAGGAAATTGGCTAGAACTGTTTTTGGTCATGTGTTGGTTAATCAAGAGATGGAGGAATGGAAAGGTTCATGATGAAAACTTTGAAATGCCTCATAATGAAATATAGATAGCACATCAAATTGTGGATCTGCAGCAGTGACTTGTTTAGTGGGGCTATAAAAGATGTTGTGATGTGAACCAACAGGGCGCATCAGATACCAACGAGCTGTTAAAAATTCCAACTGAAGATTCGAGGACGAATCTCTTTGAGGAGAGAGGGGATGATGCGATCCAGTAAGCTGACTTATCAAATTCAAATGAGCTTATGCAAATTCCAAGTGGACCAATCACAAGAGCAAGGGTCAAGAGGATTAAAGAAGCATTGAATGGGTTTGTGCAAGAGGTTCTAACAAAATAAATGGTATTTGGATCAACAAATTCGGAAGAAGACTCCAAGGATGTCATTAACTTGATTTGGGCTGAAAATGGACCTGCAGATCCTATTTTAGGCTAGGAGGCTTCAAATAAAAGGGCTTGGACCATGGTCTATACATGAAAGGACTCATCTAGGCCAAAATATCTGCATTTTGGATCTAAATGCTGATTATCTTTTGTTTATTTATTTTATGCGAAAATTTGTAATTTGAATTTCAAATTAGTTAGATTTTATGATAGATATCAGTTTTAAATTTGAATTTCAAAATCAGTTAGAAGATATTCTATTGAATATTCTTCTGCCTAGATTTTAGGATAGTATCAGTTTTAAATTTGAAATTCAAAAGTTAGTTAGAAGATATTCTGTTGAATATTCTTCTGCCTAGATTTTAGTATAGATACTATTTTGTAATTTGAATTTTATCTTTCTAGATTTTAGGCTGCATTTTATTATTTTAAATCTCAGAATGTAACCGTTATAAATCCATTGTAATGCACACTCTGAGACAATTTAGATTGGAGATTATTATAAACTTTGCATTGTGCAAGTTGCTTCTTGAGGGAGGATTCTCTCTAGGGTTCTTTATTGAACTAACAACTTATCAAGGCTTGATCAACCTTGTGGCGTCTTCCAACACTTCGGGTCCTTGTTCTTCCTTGCTCAAGGGTTCAAGTGGATCGTCAACTTTTGTTTAGCGTTCTTGGGGTGCGTATATTCGGATTGGCTGTGGGTTCTTGGGATCTTTCCCTATTGGGTTCGCATCATGTTGTGGTACAATGGAAACCTCCTCCTCCAAACTGGTGTAAATTAAATTCAGATGGGTGGAGCTCTGGAAATGAAGGAGGATATGGGGTGGGGGTGATAAGAAGGGATTGTGGAGAATGGCTTAAAGGATTCCCTATTCAGTTGCCATTGGAAACAAAATTAATGGGAGTCATAGAAGGTCTGGGATTTGCTGAGAAATGGGATTCACTTAAGTTATAGCTAAGTGTGATGCTGAAACTATTGTGCAGGCGAGCAAGGGAAATAGACAACTCACAGGGTATGCACATCTCCAAGAAGAGTTAAGGAGACTATTGTCTAGACATTGGAATGTCAAGCTTCAACATGTGTATAGGGAAGGAAATGGTTGTGCAGACAAACTAGCTGGATTGAGCCTTGTGCAATCGGCCGGTAGAACAGTCTGGAATACTCCCCCAGAGGAGGTTTTGCAGATTTTGGAGGAAGACAGACTTGGAGTGTCTGTTACTAGGCATATGAGAGTGTAGTTTGTATCTGGGCTGGGCCCTTTTTGTCACAAAAAAAATTACTTCTCCCAAAAAAAAGAGAGAAGAAAATCTCATACTATAACATGATACCAATGTTGCCTTGGAATAAGAAATCAATCATGCTTCCATGCCTGATTTCTCCAACAAATTTTCTAGAAAGTTCAAACTTCTAATTACACTCATTATCAATGGGTTCGCTACTACTAGCCCATCTCAAAATAGACACCATTAACGTTAAAATGATCAATCAGCTATTACAACCATGAACCATGGCACCTGGCAACTAGTTTGTAGTTAAAACTAAGATACAAAAAGGGTTCTACTTGCTTCTTTCATGTATCAATTGGTATCAGAAGCATTCCATTCTTTCCAGTCCTTGTCAACATGATTTTGAGCCCACTTGATAGCAGCACGTGCAGCTTGTGGCCCTCCTGGCAATCCCCTCTCATTAACAGTATCAGCCATATCTATGAATGGTAACACCAATAGTGTCCCAGGTCCTCCATATTCTGAGTGTAAGAAAGTGCTGAATATCTGTTCAATAATATCACAATTCACAGCCAACACTTGTTAAGTTCATCTAACCAAGTTACAATCAATAAAGCTGCGTGTGAATTCAAAATTGATTTGAGACAATGTCAGCAAAAGGGGGAGAGTGTGAGAGA
>JANTPZ010083548.1:0-11577 GCA_025593235.1 Vachellia pachyceras | reverse complement strand
AAAGGTGCCTTGAGTTTAAAGGGCCAGAGGAAGTTGTTGGCCTCCTTAAAGTGAGGTCCAACTGTTATAATCTCATGGATAAGATCTTCAGTGGATATGATTCCGTACTTGCCCAAAGCCTAAGGTGAGATCAAAGATGGTCAGAAGCAAGCGGTCAAAATTTTAACACTAAATTAAACGGAAATAAACAAATACAGACCTGCTCGATGATGGAGTTGTCGGTTAAAGCAATTCTCTGTTTGTCGATCTTACCATAGCCCCTCTTGTAAATAAGTTCTCTCACACTCTTCAAATTTGGATACCTAAACCAATACCAGATTACTCTCACAAAACGAAAAGAGCTGGAGACATCAGATGCATCCAATAACACAGGAAAACTGCTTACCCATAGGTCACATAAGGTTCAACCCTGTGAAGCATGTTCATTGTGGCCTTGTTAACTTTAAGAAACACGCCGTTGAATATCTGTTTCAGAGAAAGACAAGAATGACTACATTTCCGTTCTAGAATATAAAGTAACCTAAAGTTCTCAGGGCATACTATCTGGAATGGACAAGTTAAATCAGCAGCTAACACAAACCAAAACAGTTTCCAAAGAGCATATGCTAAAACTTGGGACTCAGGAATTTAAAAAGTGTAACAACCACGAATTAACTTCTGCGAAGGGTTTTATTATCATTTGTGGTACCTGCCTCAAACGCAGGAGCTGCAAGATCTTCCTTGTCTTTGGGTGCATGGCATTAATACTGTAAAAGATTATGGTCTGCATGTATAAGATCCATAATGTTTGAACTGGAAGAGATAGTAAGAATACCCAGAAAACACATACCCGCGGATGCGAATAATAAACAATAGTTTAGCCTCTGGATCTACATAAAATCCACCTTTCAGCTTTGCCTCACGTTTTAATCTAATCAGCTCCTTTTCCTAAAAAGAGAAAATAAGTAAAACCGTAAGGAGGAACGCAGTCACTATCACGAACTCGGAGTATCAACAAAAGATATGACAGGACAAAGGATATGTACCTGTTCCTCATACTCCTTGGCATACTGCTTAGCCCTGTTGAAGATCACCTTGCGGCTCTCGGCTCTCTTCTTTTTTGCAGCTTCAGTCTCCTGTGCCTTGGTCAATGCCCACTCCTCTTCTCTCTTCCTCTTCTTCAACACAGACTCTGGAACAATCGCCTTAACCTCCTCACCCATTTCTATAGGGAATAAACCGAATCCGGGATAAGATTATGAAAGCCTCTTAATGTCATGAAACCAAAAGAAGAATTAAGTCCTATCAATCTCATACAGGATGAAATCCGAAAACGCTTGTTTGAATAATCTGTATCAGTAGTATTCAACATGAAGATATTCAACAGGAATGAGAAATGGATTTACTCAATCCATCGTTAGCTTGTTCATGTGCAAAATATGAAAGGGGGGAAGGTATATTCAAGAGGGCTGAAAAAAGGGATCATATACCACCCTCCTAAACTATAATAAAAATCCAGCATTTCTTAAATTTGCAGGCAACGAAAATCACCATATAGAATCCATAAAGATAGCTAAAAACAATCGTGCGAACCAATGTAATTAAGGGCCGCATCTGCAGATTTACACATCAACTCTATTAAAAGATTAACTGATTCAGTACAATTTTTTCTCTACATATAAAACTTTCCCCATTAACACCACAAGGGAGAAAGAAATCACATGAAAAACCGACCGATGAACGAGATCGAATTAACATAAACCCATACATACTACATCTAATAAAGGATTGAGAAAAACGCAAAAAAAAAAAAAAAAAGCTATGGATTTATACATCTTCAGAGGGAACACAAGTCGACTAAGATTAACCTACAGGAGAAGGCGTCGAGTTGAAGGGGGAAACAGAAGTGCAATGCCTACTTACTTTGCCGATGTCTGCGGAAGCTCCACTGAACCAAAGCAAAAGCTAGGGCTTCGCGAGGCTTTAGAAGAATTAGGGTTTTGTAAGGCCGTGTAGGCTGAGGCTATTATTGATTGAACGGTCAGGATTCGTGCTAGTACATGGTTCGGGAAGGCCAAGGCCCAATTAGCCCACTCGGGCCTGAGGCAAAGACTTTTGAGGGAAAGCACAATTTATTTAGTTAGGCTTTTGAAAATGTAAGCATACAATTTAATAAAAATTGATTAAAATATACTTTTAGTCTTTTATATTTATGTCAGATTTTATTTTAGTCCTTTAAGTTTAAAAAGTGCACTTTTAGTCCCTCAAACTTAACGTCGTTAGTCTCTCTTAACGGAAATTGATGAATCATCAAACTTAATACTGTTATTTTAAATTTTTTTATTTTACACAATTTAAAATATTAAATTTATTATATTATTAAATTAAAATTAAAATGTGAGTATACTTTATCAACGTATTATTGCACAGTCATCAATTAAATTTGATGAGTTTGCAATTTCTATTAAGAGAAACTAACGGCGTTAAGTTTAAGGGACTGAAAGTGCACTTTTTAAACTTAGAGGACTAAAATAAAACTTGTCGTAAACATAAAGAACTAAAAATATACTTTAACATAAAAAATTTATGCATATATAATAAAAATCTACATTAAGAAGAATAAGAATTATTCATGCAGACCACTGACATATTATTAGACTATCATCAAAATAACAAAACAGCAACAAATTATTTACTTATTCAAATTATTTAGTCTAAAGTATACTCATGACATAAAGAACTAAAGTTTTAATCCATATTAGAGAGGTGTCAATATTTAATGTCCGTGAGTGCATCAAATAAAATATAACTCTAATAGAAAGATACATGTTTTTAGAGAAAAAATTAGTACATTATTCAAAAGTCTATTCAGTTCAAATTATTAGAGCCAATGATATTGGATTTAACGGAAGAAACCAGCTCCTCATTTAGTTTCTAATAGTGTCTTAAATAAATTTTACTTCCAATAAAAAGATACATACATTTAGAAAAAAATTATTTAATCCAATATTCAACAACCTATTTACCCTTTACGCTCAGCATGAAAAAAAAAATTGTATTATTTAGAAATTAGAAAAGATACGTATTTTCTATGGGCTTCATTTTCTAAATAAAACAATTTGAAACCACTATAGAAAAACGATAATGTCTTAATATTATTAGTATATATTCATAATCACAATTAAAATTGTTATTTTATTGGTTAAATTACATGTTAGATCCTTTAAATTTACAACAAATTCCAATTTACTCCTTTAAGTTTTAAAAGTGTGGTTTCAATCCTTTGGCATTAACAACGTTGACTTTATTTAATGGAAAATACTGACTCGACAGATTTAAGAAGTGACTCTGCAGTTAAATATTGATAAAGTATAGTTTGATTTTAAAAATATAGAAATGATTATTTTAAAGAATTAAAATTAAATATATTTTATCAACCTTTAGTTGTAAACTCGCGTTATAATTTGTAGGGTTAGATTTTTCAGTTAAACCCCATTGTTGCCGATAGAGATCATTATTGGAAGTGGTATCTTTTTGGCCATTTGCTCCCTGAGGACCTTGTGTCATGAATGGATTGTATCTTATATGGACATGGGCTGTGAGACGAATTATTGGTGATATGGATGTTTTGGCAATCTTCTTCTTCTTTTTGCTAAACGCATGTATCATCTTATAAAAGCAATTCAATTTGAGGCACTAGCGTCACTAAATATAGGCACCCCTCCTAATAGAAATTCAAGTCTTGAGTTGCCATATCATAAGAGACTAACCCTTTATGTTAGATCCAATCCCGTTTATTTGACGTAGATCTCAGGTGACTAACGATCCGTTCGTCAATTCTCTATGTGGAATTATCTCTCATTCCCTCCATGGCAACCTTTTTGTTTCCAATAATGAACTATTCTTTTACTCTTATGGATTATCTAAACTATTATAGCCCTTATTTGCATTGGTGTTGAAAAATTATATTCACACAAGTCAAGATAAAAGTCATCTCATATACTTACCTTGTAAATGGTAAATCACGTTGGAAATGTAGCTTCTACAACTAATTTAATTAAGCACATAATAGAGTTATGATCATTGTCCCTTCTTATTCCAATGATAACCCTGTTTAACCCAATCTCTTCCAACTTAACATGAATTGGTAGTATTATTTATAGATTGGTGAAAAAAAGCAACGGTTATTAGTTGCATCGTTAAGCTGAGTTATTTAGTGACCATTTAAAATAACAGTAGAAGCTACTCTTTCAATGTGATTTTCGATTTACAAAATAAGCATATGAAAAGATTTTTATCTCGACTTACGTGAACGTGTTTTTACAATGCTAATTTATTAAGAACAAACTCGATTTATTAAGAATACAAATAAATGTTCTAACAAGAATAAACTCGATTTATTAAGAACAAAAGCAATTACTTTTTTAAGTCCAAAATATAAGATGTTAACTAATTTATATGATTATGAACCAGTAGATGTTAGTTAAATCATTTAATTTAATGTTTTAAATTGGTGAAATTTACCTATTTTATCTTTGTTGAGTTTATCTCATCAAAAAAATTAATTATTCTGTCAACCTCTTGTATTTTGGACCAAAAATTTTATTCTTGAAGATTTATATTTTAAATAGGAAAGAGTACCAAGTTTGTTGAAGACACGTTTTCATTAGCAACTCGATAAGAGCAAACATCACATTCATTTCGAACATGTTTTACACAGACCAAAGAAACCATAAACTTAATTAATTTTATCTTAACATTCAACAACTTTTCAATTTTATCTCTATTTAAAATTTACAAAGGTATGTTTAATACTAATTTCAGTTCTTAATATACAAGAGCTCTATAACTAATCTACAGACGATAAGAAAATCAGTTAAGTTATTATTTGTAATAACTATATATTAGTTTCCCTATAATACCCTTTATAATCATGTGCATTATAATTGTCCTTAATAGAAATTTTATACAAGGTTTAATCAATAAGGATATTTTGGAGAACAATTATAAATCTGGGAGACATTTTAAATTGTTCTTCTATATTTAGTATTGAAGTGAACATTTATCCAACTCTTATATTTAGAATTAAATGTAGCATATACTTAATTATCTAGAGGCCAAGTCCTTAACCTTTCTTCATCCATACACCACCCCAACCTTGCTATCTGACTACCTTCGGTTGCTACTTGCCTTTCTTAATTGCTTCATACCCTACCGAACTTTTAATGTGGAAAAAATAGCATTTCTTCATGTGGGCCAAATATATTTTTGGCTTAAAATAACCTTTTTTAAATATAAAAAGCTTCTTTTTCCCTCAACTTGTCATCTTCCAAATCCAAGCTTCAAGTAACTTGCCCAAGAAGGCATGTTTTAGTGGCTAAAGTCAAAAGGTGGGGAAAGCTATGGAAATCACTGAAAGACTTGGAATGTTAGAGGAGGACTAGAATGTATATAATTTGTTTTTTTTCCAAGCATAAGTATAGATACCCTTTTATTAAAGGTAATCATGTTTGAGACATTGTCGAATACTGAATATGGAAATATCTTACAACGAGGATTTGGATCTTGGTTCATCGTATTATGAGGATCTAACTCTTTTCGCATTAATAGATTTGAACATTAGCTTGGAATAGACTTGGTTTTTAGATTTTTCAGTACTTTATCTAAATTATTGAGACTGAGTGACTCGTCTCCTTGTAATTTTTGGCCTTAGAGTACTTGATTTTAGCCGCTGCAGTGATAAAGAAAAAGAAATTAACACACAAGGTAGTTGAAGTGACATCATTTTTATGATACTCATATTTTTACATGTCACCATATTGTGGCCATGTTGGTGACAAACTGAACATCCTGTAGTGGACCTGCTTTTGATAATCTTCTTAGGTAAGGGTGGAGACAAGTCAGAGGTCAAATCTTAATCTATTGTGCCCCTCATTGTTAAGAATAGTTTCCTTGTTTTTCCTTCTATCTGCCTCTTTTGTTCGTGACCTCTTTTTTGATGGTGTACCAGGCATGTTACACACTAGTAGTGGGTATGGGTTCATTCCCTAAAACTTCTGAACTGACTAGAAACTTCTTCCTCTTGTAGGTTGAAACGTTTTTTATGGTATACTAGGCATGTTACACAGTGGTGGTGGGTCTATTCCTTGAAACTTGTCAACTAACCAGAAACTTCTTCCTCTCATAGGTTGAAACGTTTTTTATGGTCTACCAGGCATGTTACACAGTGGTAGTAGGTTCATTCCCTGAAACTTGTCAACTAACCAGAAATTTTTCATCTCATAGGTTAAAACTTAGTTATATAACTAGCTACATATATGTCTTTGTGATTGTATATTGAAATTTGAGAAATAGGGTCAATTTTTGCATGATATAGTGCACAAATTACATGCTGACATAGAATATTAGCCAAGTCTCATACCCTACAAGTGCATTGTTTTCTAATAATAAAACAGTGTGCCTATCATCCCCTTCACTGACCTCATATCTATCATCACCATTAAAATATACCCTACAACCAATGGAAAATTCCTTATTTACCTCATAGAAGCTCACACATTTAGGATTGTAGTTGACCCTCCACTTAGTGACATATTTGTCACTCTCTACCCACTTATCTATCAGTTTAAGTCTAATTCCATCTATCATTCTAATAATAGGTAAATATATATTTATCAATCCAATCATTGAAACTTTTACTCACGTTATTATTCACAATCCAAACATAGACACCTAGAGCTAAAGTATGTCATTACCCAGCATTGTGAAGGATATGTGATAACTTATTCTGCTGCTTCTTTCTTTAATGCTCCAAGTGCTTTCAAGTTATCCTTAAACTGTTTATCAAATGCGCTCCATGGACATGAGAAAAACTTATGTTTGAACACGTTTCCCCTCTGCTTCGTGCTCCAATTGGCATATATGTGCCTCGCACATAACCGATACTCAACCTCGTGTAAAACATCAAAGACAACAATTTTCAAACCCTGGTTTAACCATTGCATAAATTATAGCGGCAACAGGTAATGCAAGAAACAATTATTTAACCATTTCATAAAATAACATACACAACACAAGTACTACAATTAACACCAATCACCTTCTGCAGGTTACTACAATTAACCATGGCGCACACTTTTTTCTCTTTGCAGGGTATTGATTGTGTTTGCTGCAACTTGAAGAATGAAGCATGTGAAACACTATTCGACCATGTCTATTGGGATATCTGGGTCTCTAGATGTCACAAAGTATTTAGTGTGAAGAGTAATGAAGATGCAACAAATGCTTTTGATTCCTTCCATAGAGACTGTTTAGGACAAAGACCTACTTGGCCACTATAAATTCTATTCAAACTTTTCTATTGAAGGTAACCCCACACACCAGATTCCAAGTGGGAGTATACAACTAGAGGATGTTTAATGGATTTGGCGATGGTCAAGAAGTGTAATTCTCCTATATTGTAGCTACTTTTGAGCAATGTTATCTAGATTTTATTCCAAAAAAAATAAAAAATAAACCAATGCAATGGCATGCAAACCGCCTTTTAGGGTATGTTTGATGTGAGTGAAAATGCTCCTCTTTCCTTATTTGATTTAAAAAATTTGGAGGGGAGGGTGTCTAAATCTATCCTCCCCTATACCTCTATTTTGGCTTCCTTCTAAATTGTGGTCTTTTAGAAATGAGCCAAATTTTTTTGACATTTCCCCCAAAAAAATTTTATGTTATTCCATCAAAGACCATAAAGAAATTGTTATTATAAACTTAATAATTATTAAACATATATAAAAGTAATTAAAAATAAAAAATTAGATTATTATTTAAAACATGTTATTATAAAATTATAATAATAAATAAAAAAGAATTATTATAAATAAAACTATATTATTATAAAAGCCTATTATTATAAATTAACTTAAAATATAAATATATTATTATAAATAATAAATTAATCATTAAAAAATTATATTCTTGTAATTAGAAAATAGATTATTATAAAATTGATTTGTAACAAATATTCTTAGTAAAATACTATTATTATTAAAAATTATATTACCATAAAACAAATTTAAAATGAAATATGATTATAAAAAAATTATTCCATTTTTTAAATATAATATTATATTTAGGAAGAATCTTGAATAAATCCAGCTAAAATACATAAATTCTAATTTATAACTACATTTTTATCAAATAACTAATAAGGCCTTAGAGCTGGGAAAATGGGATCAGCCCGCATGTTGAGCCTATCAACCCGCGATGGCAGCCCGTAACAAAATGGGCCAAACAGGCTCGCGGGCTAAGGCGGGCTGGCTTGCGGTTTGCGGGCCAGCCCGTTTTTTATTTTTTATTTTTCAAAAAAATATTAAACATTTTATGTTTTTAATAGGAAGTATATGGTGTTTCAATAGCTTCAAATATTATTTTAAACCTTATTATTTTATCTTAAATGCATATTTACTTTGGAAATTGTTGATTATGTATTATGTTTTTGTATTGTAAACATTGTTGATTATAATTTTTTAGAGATGTATTGTATTTTTCTTCCGAAAAATCAAATGAGCTTAGTAAATTTTATGTAAATTTGTTGTATTATTTTTTAAAAAATTCACTAAAATAATAAAAAAATAAAATAAAAAAATGGAAAAAAAGTGGCGGGCTGGCGAATGGGTCCGGGCTACCTTAATGGCAGCCCGTAAAAAAACGAGCCAAACGGGCTGAGCCCGTTTGGCCCGTGGGCTACAAAGGTCCCATTTCCCAGCACTATGAGGCCTATAGACATTTTTGGTATTTTTAAATTTTATGATTTTACCTATGTACCATTTTCTTTTTGTTTAAATCCTTTTTCTCCTTGCTATTTTTTAACAAGACCTTTTCTCCTTACTCCATATCTTCCCTCTGTTTCTTAATTTTCTTGGGAAGTGTGAGCTCAAGATTATTTTTCTTCGTCATAATAATTATTAAGATGTTCATATACTTAGTTGTTCATTTGTATATGAAAAATAACAAAATAAATAACAATTGAATAAAATAGTAAAAGTCCACAACAAAATAGTAAAAAATTGAAAACAAAAATAGAAATCTATAAATTTTCATTCAAAACAATTCCTGTGTAAAGCTTTCTTAGCAAATGCAAAAGTTCAATACAAAATAACAATTCAAAAGTTAGGGTTAAAGGAGATATTATCAGAATATACCCTTAGTTTTTTGAAAGTCTAATAAAAAATTAGAAGTTGATATCCCAATAATTCTAGGAGGTGGAGATGTTGGCATTAGGGCGAAGATTTGTAATTAAAAAATTGAAAAAGGAATATTGTGGTATTATTAACAACATTTAGAAATCCCTAGTAAGGTCTATAAGCCTTATTAGAGATTTGATAAAAACATATGTCTGCCTTAGAATTTGTGTATTTCTGATAGATTTAATAAGATTTTTCCCTTACCTTTATTATAAATTATTACGTTAATTAGAATTTATATGACATATAATTAAAAAATATACACTTACATGTGAGGGTGAAATAGCAAATTATTAATACACATTCTCTCCCCAACCGAACAAAATATCATTAAAAATATCATCTACCACTTCCCCTTGAATTTGAATCAAACCAAACAAGATGATTTCTTCCCTTCATCCCCTTCCATCAAACCAAAACAAACTTGGTTCTTAATGACCTTATACTACCTCTGGATTAAAAATTAATTATACTACTTCTAGTTTTTAATATAGAAGTCAATTGATTTTTTAAAAAAAGATTAATGAAGCTAAATCAGTTCCCACGCTTGATCCTTAAAGTATTTATATTTATTATATTTTTTCAAACCAATTTACCTAGTGATTTATAATCTATTCATATATATAAATGCTTTAAATGGTTTATTCATTCTCTTTTAACTTCTCTGATAAAAAGTCAACTCATCGTAATATTAAGTGGTTGAGGTGGCTAGTAATTGATAAATAAGGGCATTTTGAGAGTGAGATCTCGTCTGCCTCCCAAATGGTCGGTTTTGTTCTGATGCGAATGGTGGAGGTTACTGGAGGAGATTCAACGATCCGACCATATCACTGTTGCAATTGCGGTGAGCCACTTCCTGAGTTTGAATGCGCCTTTTTTATTTGGATTCATTCACCGTCCAATCTCTTTTTTGTTGCGCCGAATTTCACCGTCCAATCTTTTATTGGGTGTAGTTGGAAAGGAGTTACGGATTCCGATGTGATTTTAGAGGTTTCGTTATGTTTTTAGGGATTTCGAGATGGTTTTTATTGATTTTGAGATTTTTTTACGGATTTCGATATGATTTTATCTTTGTTTGCGTACACCGTTGGGAGAAAGTGACTCCCAAACAATCACTTTATTGGGTGTGTTTGACAACGATTATGGATAGTTCAAACGTACGTTCAACAATGCTAAAAGTACTTCTATATCGCGTTCCTAAACGGTCCATTAAAGATAAAGAGGGGAGAATTCCCTCCTTGTATTTCACACTTGTATTTTTTTTTCTTTACGTGGTAACTAACATCAGTACATTACTTTAAAGAAAAATAATAAATATGCATTTTTAATTTTTTAAAAAATAATTAACTTTTATATTAAAGATTGATAAAACTAATATACTTAACGAACTCCGCAGTTTTAAATATTTTTTCAATGCTCTCATTATCTTAAGTACTAATTATTATTAAGAAAATGCTTTATGATATTAGGACGGATAAAGTAATGCATCAGTGTATTTCAAGATATATAGAGTGCTTGTTACATTTCAATATAAAATCATTTCGAAATATATAAAAATCATCTCGAAATTCATAAAAATAATCTAGAAATCCGTAAAATACCTCGAAATCTGTAAACCCATTTCTTCCAACAGACTTCTCAAACACACCAGAGTCTCTTCTCGACATAATTCATGATTTATGGGCCCGTTTGGCAAACTGCCATAAGCCACTTATAAGTGCTTATTCACATAAGTCAAGACAAATATGTGGAGGAAATTGTCTCGTTTTGCGGAAAAGTACGGTTAAACGTGCTTATGAAAATAAGCCCATGGTTACCAAACAGGCCTAATGTAAACATGTAACAGAGTTTTGAACGTACTTTTGTCACATTTAAATTTTATTCGTTACCTTTTAAGTACGAAAGCCAAAAGTTATGTATGAACGCTCAAAGTTATAGTGCCTGTTTGGGAAGCCATTTTTCCAAACGGTACACGTAAGTTGAGACAAAACCATCTCGAAATCTGTAAAAATCATCTTGAAATCCATAAAAACCATCTTAAAGTCCGTAAAACCATCTCGAAATTCCCAAAATGCCTCGAAATCTGCAAAATCCATTTTCCTAACGGAGTTTCCAAACGAGCACATAACTTTTTTGAATTTGGCAAAAAAAAACTTTTTTGAAATTTCTAAAGTTGTCTTTCGCGGGAGTGTTTTCTTTTTTTTTTTTGCCAACAAGAAATATATATATATAAAACAGGGAAACTACAAAGCAAAAACAACTAAAAGCACGACCCAACAAAATAAAAACAGAAAAACCACACAACAGAAAGCCCAAACAAAACAACCCACCACATCCCAAGACACACATCCACCATCAAACC